>JAJPUD010019538.1:0-26365 GCA_023553655.1 Myrmecobius fasciatus | reverse complement strand
TTCTTCTTCTTCTTCTTCTTCTTCTTCTTCTTCTTCTTCTTCTTCTTTTTAAGAGCTGGAGGAACCTTTGAAGCCATGGGTCCAACCCCTCTGTTTTGTAGATTAGGAAAAGAATTTAAATGACTTGTCCAACATCACCCAGCTAATTAGTATCTGAGAAGGGGCTTAAACCTAGACTTCCCTAATTCCAAGTGTGGTGACCTGCCCTCTATACCATGCAGCCTCTCATGATCTATATGATTACTCTCATCAGGTATTCATCAATCGAGGTAGCTAGGTGGTACAGTGGACAGAGCATGGGTCCAGACTCAGATTTTTATTAGTTGTGTGATGCTGGGTAAGTCACTTAATCGTATTTGCCTCAGTTTCCTTATCTGTAAAATGAGCTGTAGAAGGAAATGGCAAACCACTTGAGTATCTTTGCTAAGAAAATTCCCACTGGGGTCCTGAAGATCTAGGCACAACTGAAAAACAACTAAACCACAAATTCATTAACAGTGGACATTTCACGTCATTATGTCTGACCTCCCCAGGGAAATTGCTAACTCTTAATGGGTATATTTTAATGTCCTTCACAGTACCTGGATAAATGAGAGAATGACAGGTGCTAGGCTATTCAAAGAATGGTTGAAGGAACTAAAGTTTAGCCTGGAGAAGAGAAGGTTTAGGGGAACATAATCACTGCCATCAAATATTTAAAACCGTTGTCATGGAATCAAACATTTAGAGTTTGAAGGGACCTTATAAATGCATTCAACCCCCTCCTTTTATAGCTGAGGTAACTGAGGCCCAGGATCCTATACACACAGTAAGTTGAAAGTCCAACATTTGGCCCCAGGATCTCTTGACTCCAGATCTGATGCTCTTTACACTATATCACATTTCCTCTGTGGTTGAAAAGTAGGATTAGGCTGATTTTTCTTGGCTTCATCGGGCAGAAGTTGGAGCAACGGGTAGAAGATACAGAGAGGCAGATTTCAGCTTCATATAAATAACTGAACAATTCACAGGAAAATTTCTTAACAAATAGTACCATTCAAAAGTGGACTGACTGTTACTGGTGATAAGTCACTCTCTCTCCTCCCCCATAATTAGTTTGTTTAAGCAGAGGCTAGATGACCATTTGTAGGAGTTGCTGTCAGAAGAATTTTTGGCCACGTGTCATTTGGAGTCAAATACCTCTAAATTTCCTTCTAATTCCAAGATTCCACTGCTTTCTCAAGAACACATTTAGAAATAGAATTTAATAATGATTAATTAGCAAGTATGTAGATACACACTTGGTAATTAATCATTATTAAATTATTATCTTCTATATGTCAGGCCAGGACAAAATTAAGTTCTTTTGTAAAACCATTTCTATTGGATCCAAGCATGATATATTTATTTGGTATGTACACATATATGAATGCTTTATTTTATATGTATTTTTGCACATATATGTACAAATTGTCTTCCCAATAGAATATAAACTCCTTTATTGCCAGGGCTGGTTGATTTTTGTCTAGTAGTTAGAATATTGTGAAGTGAATTGTGGCATTTAACAAATGCTTATTGATTGACTGATCCTTTTGGAATTTTTATAATCTTATCACCAATTTCCTCACACACATTGTTTTAAGTAAAAAAAAAAGTAAAGTTGTCTAGAACTAAAAGCAGATTGAATAAATTGAAAATGTGTGGGGCATAATACTTGGGAATTCAGAAGTCCCTTCTCTTCTACCCATCTATTTTATGATTTCTTCTAGTTCTTTCCACTCCAAGCAGAGCTTATGAATTTCTGATAGGTTCTCTAAGAACCTGCCCACTAAGATGAAGCGCTGAAGTGAGAGTAGACTGTGACTGAATTCAAGAGAAAACCTGGCTAAGAGGCTTGCTGAGAGCTGGTTGACCACTGGGTGATGAATTCTTTAGTTACAGAATTTCACAAAAACAAGAAAAATATAACTGATGGGTCTTTGGTTCTATGTGGCCTTCTTCCATTTCTGTAATGATGGTGGCAGAATGGTAGGAAAAGGGGCAGGAGGTGATAAAAATGACAGGTTTTGTATCATTTTGAAGCATTAATTAAACTCTTGGTGAGGGGGATGCTTAACTCAGGCACATTATGGGAAATAACAAATGTGAAGCCATTTGCAAATTGTAGAGTGCTATATAAATGCTAGCTCTTGAACAATATCAATATTTATACTTTCGCTATAAATAAAACCAGAAGATATATGAAATTGGCTACTTAACAGGGGATTAACTCATAGGCTCCTCTCCGGTGAATAAATAAAGGAGTTGAAACTGGTTTTATCATATGCCCAAAGGCATTAACTAGTGTCATCATTTCTCAGGATACTTGGTCATCTCATTTGCAGTGCTTATGATGAGCAGAGGCAAAAAGACCTCCATGAAGAGAACTGCAGATTATCACAATCACCCGATGCAAAGGATAAAGGAATGTAGCAAAATTCTTCCAGTCATCCTAACATACATACTGGTACTTGGTGATTTCAAGTGGTCACAGTGGAAGTTTGTGAATATATGTCAGATACTACACATGGACACTGAGCTGGATCCAGAAATGCAAGGGAAGATGAGAACAGGTTGAGCTGGATATGAGAATTTCACAATGCTTTCAATGATTCTAAAATGGTCTTTGAAACAAAAACTTTTCTTTTTTTTGACACTAATATTCTTTTGGTAAAGTCATATGGTAGTGAATCAAAGACTACTATCATCTCTAAAGAATCAATCCCAGGTAACCTAAAAGATAATGGAAAGATGCATGGTGAGTTTAAATAGGCTGTAGTATATTACCAATGATGATTTTTGTGCATTATCATTTCTGTAAAAATTATTCAGGAAAATGAGGTCAGAAAAGCAGCGGGGCTAGTTAAGGAGTGAGATCTAGATGAAGGCATTTAATGTTTTGGATACATTATTTAAAGACGACTTAGGGTGAACTTGGATAAGACTCCTTCAGGATTAATCAATATACAGATGCTAATGTATACTTCTAGATGGTGTTTTCTCATAAGGAATTCCCTATGCCAGACCCTCTCTCTGTTCCCTATGTGTGCTGTCCTAGTTGTTGGGGACTTAAAAACAAAAAAGTGGCCCCTGGCCTCAGGGAGTTTATATGAGAAAGCACAGCTGGATTTAATAAACATTTATCAAATAAGGGTCAAATGAGTTAGTTTTTGTAAAGCACTTGGCAGTATGTGCCTGGCACATAAAATGGACTCTTGAAGCATTCAATATTTCCATGGATAAAATTTCATTAATGTGCACTTTTTCTTCACTGATATGGATGCCAGTTCTTCATTTCTTAATAATAATAGCTAGCATTTATATAGTTTATAAAGTGCTTTATGTTATCACATAATAAAAGGCAGTTTTTACAAATATATTATATTATTTGTATATATACATACACACACATATATATATATATACACACAAATATAATTATATTAATTGGCTGGTGTCCCACCTGCCGTCCACAAGCCTCCCTGCCCTTAGGCTGAGTATAGAATCATGGAAATCTCATAGCTAGAAGGTAATTCAGAAGTTATGCAGTCCAGCCCAAATCTGAAGCAAGAATCCCATCTACAGCATATTTTGAAGGGGTCTAAAGACCTTCAATGCTCTAGAATTCATGGCCTCCTATGGCAGCCTGTTTCATTTCTTGAAAACTCTCATTGTTGGGAAGTTTTTCTGTTTCTCTGATACTTACACCCATTGCTCTTAACTCTGTTCTCTGGGCCTAAGAAAAATCAGTCATTTTTCTCACTACATGATAGCCCACATGAAGACCCACCATGTCTTTTTTTTCTTTAGATGGTCCTTCAGAAGGACCCCAAAGTCTTTCAACCATTCTCACATGGCATGTTTTCCATTTCCCTCTTTATCCTGGTCATTTTCCTCCGGGTGCACTTCATGAGGAACACAATCATAATCTGTTAACAGCCCTGTATTTCAAATCTTTTCAATTCTATCCCTTATAAAAGTTGTAGAAATTTCATTACATTTCAAAAGCCATTTAAGAGTTTCATTAATAAGACTGACACAGACGTTTAAAAAATTAACCTTTCAAAAATTTACCATGGAGACATTAAACAATTTAGATTAAAAATTAAAATAATCCATTTATCCAATTAAAGTATATTTCAATACACCTACAAGGCTACGTGTTCCTGGTGGATAGGAAACATGATATTTCATTCATCTTCATATTTTCCTAGAATTTGACAAAGGGCCTCTTATGTAGTAAGGTCAGTATGTACTTAATGAATGAATGAAAAAAATTAGTTAAAATTAGAGGAAAGGAGATATATATATATATATAAATCTGTCCTGTGATGAGAATAGTTCCCCTAACAGAGGGCTCAGTTTATCATCCCATGACTTAGTGGAGGCTTCAGGGCCCCTGTTGCCAATCTTCTGGGTTCACTGCCTCATGGATCCTCAGAATGGGGGGGTCTGTAGATTTGCCAGTGCTGCTTTGGAATACTTGGTAGGCAGGATTCCAGGAGAATCCAGTCATGTCCCAGGGTCATTCAGCAGCCCTGACTAATCAAACCCTAAACATATCAGCAATGGCAGTGGAGATGGGTGAGCAAGATATTTGGCCCAGCAGGGGCCAAGGTGGTCCTGCTGGAAAAAAGCCCACCATTGTTGTCACCCTCAAGGATACCCTTGAACTCCCCTTCCTCAGTCACTCCACAGCTGCCTTTCATTTCCCCAAAGCCTCAGCAACAATGGGACAGTTGGAGAGTAGCTTTTTAACCTCCTTTTTTTTTTTTTTTTTTTTTTTTTTTTAGCACAAAAGGCAAAGCAAAAGTGAGTCCTAAAGTGCTCCCAGACCCTCCACAGGAAAGGGAATGGGTCAAAAGACAGCTCATCTTCTGGGGCTGGGCCCTGACTTGGAAGACCTGACAATAATAAGGCTCCATGGACACCAAGTCAGAGGGAGTTTGAGATGCCCCAGGGAGCAGGCTTTGCAGAGGAATAGCACCCATAGTCAAAGAAAACAATATGCGATTTAAGGCATTAATTGTGTATAGTTACAGAACCCAAGGGGAACATTAAATCAAAATGAATTGAAAACCTCAAAAGAATCAGAGAACCCTGGAGTTGGAAGGGACCTCCGGGAACATCTTGTCCAACTCAGTCCCCTCTATATAGACAGGGCAATAGCTTAAAGACCTCCAATGATGAACTCTGACCTTACCTGGACAGTGGTGTAATGTAAGCTTTAAAAGCAGCTCCTTCCAACCAAATGAAGTGAGTTAGGTTGCCAATCTGGTGCCAAAAATACATGTTTCCCAAATAGCTCACCCACGGTGGAAATGTCTGGGTAGTGTGTGTATGAGTGTGAGTGTGTGTGTGTGTGTTTTATACAAAATCAGAGGCAGCCACATTGCTAAGCAACTCAGTGCACTTAGGTTATAAAAATGTTGTTCCATGACATCTACTCTAATGGACACTTTGCAGCAAGTGAACACTGCTTGTTGTCTTTGTGCATTATAAAGAATTGAAAACCCAACATGGGCTAAATGTTCTTCAGTCACAGAAAGCAGCTTCACCGTAAAAAGAATTGTTTATAAAAGGACAGGCAAAGGGTGGGATGCCTGGTCTATAGTCTAGCAACTGTCCAGGGTTATTGGTGGCCACAAGGTAGCCCAGGTTCTGGGGGTCCTGCAGCAGAGTTCAGTGGTTTCTTATAGCCAGTAGGAACGAGGAAGTCACTGCATGGGACACTCATGCGCTCATCAGAATCACTTTGCAGTTGCACAGCTGAGTGTGGGTAGGGTATCATTTGGCAGCTGGCGCCCAAAGAATGGTCTTCTCTAACTGTGTGTATTTGTAGTTTTCCTCCATCCTGCAGTTTGGCACTTTTGTGTCACATCGAGCATTGTGCAGCTGCTTATTCGAATGACATAAGGTTAGTAGGTACCTGAAAAAAAATATTATTATATAAATCTTGGCTTACTGAAGAAAGATCATGAGATTTTCTAAGATCTCAGAGCTAGAATGAGCCTCAGAAGTCCTTTTGTATGACCCATAACTGAGCTAGAATCACTTTTAATTATATCCCAAATAGTCATCCATTTTCAGCTCAAAACCTTTGAATGAGAGAGAACCAGTATCTTATAAGGATGCTTAACTAGAGGGTCATAAACTTAAAAAAATCAGATAAATATATCTCAATATAATAGTTTTTTTACTCTGATATATTTTATTTTATTCATTTAGAAACATAATTCTAAGAGGTTTTAACAGGTTGCCAAAGGAATCCTTGATTTAAAAAAAATGAAATAAATATAAATAAATGAAATAAAATTAAAGACTCTTACAAAGATAGTACATTTTCCTTTTTTAATATCAGGCCAAAATTTGTCTTTCTGAAACTTGAAAACTTGGAACCACTATTCATTTTTCTGCCCTCCCAGGTCAAACAAAAAGTCGTTCTTCAAATGACAGTGCTTCAAATAGAATACATAAGAGTGGTAGCAGAATGTTATTCTATATTAGGAATATATATCCATGTGAAGAAATTTAAAAACTTAAGGATGGAAGTAGGTTGGATAATCTTTGAATGAAGATCTATTTAGGGAAAAATAGAAGTGATATTGTCAAAAGAGTATACTACATACCAACTGAACAGAGGAAGGATACAGATAAATTATTCTGCTATCATCATGAACCTGGCATGGGGTTTATGAAATAGCAGTGATGGGAGACTTTTACTATTCAGTCAGTGAATGTGTTAAGTGACAACAAAAAGCAAAAACATGATTCTTGCCTTCAAAAAACTCATATTCCAGTGATGGAGACATCATGCAAATAACTGTGTATAGAAGATATATAGAATGTAAACTGGAGCTAATCTCATAGAGAAGGTGGATTTTAGCTAAGCCTTGAAGGAAGTCTAGGAAGCCAAAAGAAGGAGATGAGGAAGAAGAACATATAAAACATGAGGAAAGAAGCAACTAAAAGGCTCAGAGTCAGGAGATGGAGTGCTGTGTTCAAGGTATGGCAAGAAGGCCAGTGTTGCTGGATTGTACAAATTCACTTTGACGACTATGTAAATATAGAATGGAGTGAGGAGAAAGTGGAGGCAAAGAAATCAACCAGATGTTATTTTAATGGTCCAAATGTGAGATAAGAGATTGCATAGGGGTGGCAGCTGAGTGAATGAAGAGAAAGGAATATATAGGTAGATACAGATATTAATGAAAATATACTTGTTTAATGTATATATGCATAGATACATAACCATATTTATTAAGTCCCTCTTATGTGTCAGATACTGTGCTAAGTGCTAGAGATACAAAAAAGGCAAAAGCCAGTCCCTGCCCTTAAAGAATTTATAATCTAATGGGATTATGTAAACAAATATATATACCAAGCAATATATAGAATAAACAGGAGACAATTAGTAGAGGGGCAAAAGAATTAAAAGAAAATGAGAAAGACTTAAAATAGAAAATGGGATTTAAGTTGAAAGCCATAGAAGTCAATAGAAACAGCATTCCAGACTTGGGAGACAGTTACACACACATATATACATACATGTATATGTATATATGTATGTGCATACATATGAATTTGTATATATCTATATATTGTGAAAGTATGAATAGTAAGACTTAAAAATAACTGGACATGTGGGGTGAATGTAAAAGAGAAATAGAAGATAATACCTAGATTTCAAGCTTGGATGATTGAGAAGATGGTGGTACCTTTGGTAATAATAAGGGAATTCAGAACAAGGAAGGGTATAAAAGAATACTATTCATAATTTTCTGCCAAAAGCACAGCATTTTATATCTTCAATTTGTCTTAATGGTAACTTCATTCTTCAGAAGTTGGATTGTATGACAGAGTTATTCTGGGCATGATTTAACCAACAGGGTTGGATAATTGTTAGAATATAAATAACTGGAAATTTGGAAGGAAGTAACTGCAAGGAATGGAGATCACAGAAGATAAAATGGACAATTTAAGTTTTATAAAATTGAAAATTTTTTGTACAAACAAATCCAATACAACTAAGATTAGAAAGAAAGCAGTTAAATGGCGGGAGAAAACTCTTTTCAGTAAGTTTCTGTCATAGAAGTCTCATTTTCAAGATATATAAGGAACTGATTCAAATTTGTAAGATTAAGATCCATTCCTTAATTGATAAGTAGAGGATATGAACAAGTAGTTCTTAATGGAAGTAATTAATATTATCTTATAAGCCAACATGAAAAAAATGTTCCAAATCATAATTATCTGGTGAAGTAGGTACTATTGTCATCCCCATTGTACAGGTTGAGGAATCAGAAGTTAAATGACACAAATAGTAAAGACTTGAGGGAGAATTCAAACTCAGGTCTTCTTGACCTAGCCAACATTCCATTTTGCTCTCTCAATACTGGGAATCTTAAAGATCACCAAGTGAATGATTCTAGTTAATAAAAGAATCAGAGAAAACCCTTGGTATGCACAGATTTTGATCACAGACTGTCAGATTTGGAAGGGACCTCAGATACCTGCAAGATAGAGAGATTGGAGGCAGGAGTAGAGAATACTGGTTATTAGATGAATTTCCCAAATGTGAAAAACTAGGATGGAGACTCTATTTCTGGAGATCATTTAAAACAGGATTAAAAAAAAATCTCCCTTGGGTTTTTTAAGTCTTCTGCTAGGAGTCTGAAAACTGGGACACCTGATTTCTGAATAATTTTTCAACTGCTATTTTCTATATTATCTGAGAAGCTAGATAAGGAACACTGCAAAATTGGTAGATAGGTATAAAGAGTATGTAGGTGAATATCTCTGCAGATAATTAGAAAGACTTCAATTGATATGATAATCAGTTCTTTTCTATCTTGCTTAGGTATAGGTTTAGCCTAACCCCATGGGTGACTTGAGTACTAAAGTATTAGTAGCAGAAGTGAATATCAATATGAATCATGGGTTCCCAATCTGAGGTTCACACCTCCTTCTCCACCCCCACCCAAATTCATTGACAGATTTCTTAAGTTCTTTGAACTTCTATGGGGGGAAAATTACATCTTCATTTTTACTCATTTTTCTCAAACTGAAATTTAGCATTTCCTTCAGTTATGAATTTTTTAGAAGAAATTATTCTGAGAAGGGACCCATTGACTTCATCAGGACTGCTAAAGGGACTCCATGATACAAAAAAATGTTAAGAACCTTTAATATAGAGTCTTTGAAAGCTTTAGATACAAACTCCATCAAAATTTGTTTAAACATATAAATGTTTGGGAAGAAGGAAGCTGTAGCTTTATCCCTGTGCTGCTAACACAGTTACCTACCTGCTAATTGTTTACCTGTCTAATCATAAAAGGACAAAGACACCTTAGTGCTTTAGATTTTGACTTGTATCCAGACACATCCTATCTTAGGCCTTCTCTTCTAGAAAGAGGAAATGAGCATTGGATTAAAGGATTTATAGCTGTTAGGGACTTTCGATATCAACTAGACCAACAACTTTTTTTTTTAAGTAGGTAGAGAGGATTAAAGGCCTAGGAAATAAAATATTTTGTCCCTGTTCAAGTAGCAAATAGCAGTTAGCTTTCAAATCCAGGTGTAAAGACTCCATATTTAGGAGTGATTAGTTTGGACTTTAGCTTAGTTCTGGAAAGTGTTACATGAAAATTAAAAACAAAACAAAACAAAACAAAAAAAAAAACCCAAGAACTATAACCTGGAAAGAACCCTGAAGCTTTTTTTCTTTCACAATTTTTTTCCCTTTTTGATCTTATTTTTCTTATGCAGTATGATAAAGATGGAAATATGTATAGAAGAAATGCATAGGTTTAACCTATATTGGATTACTTGCTGTCTAGTGGAAGAGGTAGGGGAAAGGGAGGGAGAAAAATTTGGAACACAAGGGTTTTGCAAGCATGAATGTTGAAAACTATCTTTGCATGTATTTTGAAAATAAAAAGCTATTATTAAAAAAAAGAAGAACCCTGAAGCTGAGTGTAAATCTCCACTTCCTCCTCCTTACTACTTCTGTAATCAAAAATAAGTCACTTTAAATGTCTGGGTTTCAATTTCTTCTATAAAGTAATAGATAAAATTAAATTATTTTGAAAAATTCCTTCTCTACATTCTATGTTCTAATATTCTAAAGTCACCTCTAACTCTAGAATTTTATGTTCAGTAAGTAGTTCCTTTCTTTCTCTAATTTTTTTGTCTTCTAATGTTCAAAACATCCTATTTTCTAAAGGTCTCTCCAGCTTTAAAATTCTTTGTTCTAAGTTTCATCTTCCAGTTTCATGAAATTCTGTGGAGAGCTCTCAGTGTCACAGCTCGAATGCTCTGGGGATACAGAGGGTCTTGATAATGACTGACTCCCACAGGTTGTTCTGTTCTAGGACCCCAGAGAAACCCATTAGGGATCAAAGAAAACCTTGTTGCCCTTACCTGAGGCCTGTTGCTTTTACATGCATCATCCAAGTGCTTGTGCCACAGTATTGCGTGCAATCTGGAGCCAGTCTGAAACTTGTAAACATTGCCTACCATGTTAAAGAAGTTATCAGGTTAGGAAAGGGTTAAACATAAAGGTCTCAAAGCTAAAATTAACATAAAGTTACAGATAAAGCTAGATAATCTAAGTAACTAGATAGAAAAATGAAGGCAACAGGTAGTCAATTAACATTTATTAAGCACCTATTATGTGCCAGGCACGGTGTTAAGTGCTGAGGTTACAAAGAAAGGCAAAATATAGTCCCTGCTCTCTAGAAATTGATGGTCTAGTGGAGGAAATAACATGCAAACCAGATAAGCTATAGACAGGATCAGTCGGAGACAATCAACAGAGAGAAAGCACTAGAATTAAGAGGGATGAGGAAAGGCTCAGTTTTTGCTGGGACTTGAGGGAAACCAGAGAATCTAGTGACTGTAAAAAATTCACAGGAAATAGAAGGCAGGGCCACAGTCTAGATTGAGTGTAAGGATTATTCCTTCATCACTAGGTGCAGTACTGATGGAGTCCTTAGAGACATTTTCTTAGACTTGGGTCCACTTTTCATTATCTGTGATTCTCCTTCCTAATCTCACAAAATGAGACTAGCTTCCAGTTTCCTCATGCTATCCATTAACATAAACAGACACCCTATCAGGAATTCTTGCTCTCCATGGAAACAGAGATTGCATGCAGCTCTCTAGACCTTTCCGTGATTGGATTTGTTCTGTGGGAGACAGATACATCAGTGGACAATAGGGGAAGACTCCAAATGCTGCAGGCCAGAAGGTCCCTGGTTTCCATGGCCTCAAGAAAGCATGTAGAGAGGCTAGTGACTGGGTTGGATCTCTGGCAATAAGCTTTGTCTGCTCTTGATATTCAGGATACTGCCTTGACAAGAGAGAGGGATGACTCATCTGATAATAATGCTTTTCAGCTGCATAACTTCCAGCCCTTGCTTCCCTTTTCCTCCATCTAAGCATGCACATTTGTGTGCTGACAGCCCCTTTTCTGGTGTGCCCTGAGTGGTGAAGGGCTCAGTTTCTCCCAGGTGTACCTAATGATATATGCTACCAATCACCAAGCATCTTTATGGTCATCCCCTTAATAGGAGTAATGAGATGCCATAGTGGATAGGGGGCTTGGCCTGGAGTTCCAGAGTTCAAACTTGTCCTAGCTGATCCACAAATTTGGCCCCAGATGCTTCCTAGATGTGTGACCCTGGGCAAGTCACCTAACTCTGTTTGCATTAATTTTCTTACCTGTAAAATGAGCTGGCAAAGGAAATGGCAAACTACTTTGCCAAGAAAACCCTAGATGGGCTCACAAAGAATCAGACATAACTGAAAATGACTCAACAACAAGCCCTTAACATGACATTTTAATTTGTTAGTTTCCATAGCAAACATTTCTTATAGGTGATCATTCCCTTTGTAAAATTTTTTCCTCTATTTTGAGCCTTTTCTAAACTTGGCTTGATGGACTGATAGCTCCGAATCTTTCTCAGGAATCAACATTTTTAGAGACAGCCCTACTAAGCCTCAAAAGCCACGTTAGTCTGGTTCAGTTGCAGTCCCTTCTATTCTCTCCAAAAGACCAACGCTGGAGAACTCAACAAGGTCCTAAGTTTTCATTGAGTTGCCATCTTATGTCCACTTATGAACAACAGCAGCAGCATCTATGTCACATGTCCAGAAGAGAGATCTCAAATGTGAATATTAATTTTAAATTCATGGTCTCCATATATTTGCACTGTTTTTTGACTAATGAAGATTTGTTAGTCTGATTCCATATTTATTTGAACAAAACACTCAATATTCTGGAGAACAGAACAATGCTTCTCAGGTTTGATTTCCCAGTCTCTGTGCAATAATTGTAAAAAATTGGAATTATATATCAACTTTTCTTTGCAAAGGCTTTTTACAGAAAACCAATGATAAATATGTAAGAGGAACAATGATTCACTCATTTGTTTACTTTTCTGTCAAATAAGTAAATTGAATTAGATGATCTCTAATGTTCAAACTGGCTCAAATAAGAGATTCCCAGTGCCTCATCTTTCTCTAATGCAGTAATGTTTTTGATCTACCCTTCTCTTAGTTACAAAGCCATCAACTCTTTTGCCCTGAGGTAAAGGCAAATTGAGACAGTTGTTGTGGAAAGAACACTGGCTTTGTAATGGGAGGAACTGGGTTCAGTTCAGGCCTCTCTAGGTCTCAGTTTCTTCATATGTATAATTAGAGTAGATGGTTTCTGAGGGTCTTCTAGCTCTATAAGTGATCCTATAAGTGATAAATATCCACAAATGTAGATCCTGAATTATTCCAAAGGAATTCTGGTTGCTGTTTAACCTTATCTAATTTAATCAAGACCAGTGCATTTGAAGGGGTTTCTATTCCCTTTGTTTAAAACAATATAAAACCACATAGCTTCTAGAATGTGTGGGCTACCTGGTAGTGAGCCTACTGTTTTTAAAATAGATCCAGTTCATAAATACAAGGTTCATTCTCCTAGGCTGGAAAAGATGAGGGAGTAGTTGGCAGTGAAGCAAATAAATATGTGTATTCTTGGGCTCTTGCTGTATGAGTGAATCTGTAATGTTTATATATCTTTTTATAAACCATTTAGTTAGATCAACTTCTTCAGTAGCCTTTGTATTCAAATTTATCCAATACATCTTAGTGGTTTTTATCCCATTCCATCTTGCCCAGTGCACATAGTAGGTAATCAGTAAATATCTGTTGACTGAATGCTTTTGAATGAAAAAAACATGTGCTGACAGTCACTGTTAAATGAATATATGAGTATCATGCAAAGAAAAAAAGGAGAACATTTTCCAGTCTTCATACCTTTGTCAGGATTATTCAACTGGAAAATATCAGGATGCTCAGGATCATCAGGTAACTGTACCATCCATCCAACAATGGAGACTTTTTTTCCAGGTGTGGATTTATACTGGAAAAGAACAAATACAGAATTGAAATCAGAGAGCAAATACATATTTATTTCATCAACTGTTAAAATATATACAATTTATTAGCAACTTATCCCATCTTTGTTGCCATATTTATCAACCCATAGATCATCACTCTTCCAACTTCTTCAATGACCTTTATACTTGATTCTGTCATTAGGATGAACATAGTGACAATGTATAAATAACTCCTGAACTTCTGCTAGGTTCAAGATGGTGTGTGAGATAGAGATAACCAATAATACCAGTTTTAAGGTTTCATTCAGTTCAAAATTGATATTCTTAAGATTATTCTCAGAGATTTTAAGATTCATGTTGATAAGTCTTCAAACACATTATCCTTATGATACCTCAATTCCAAAGATTTTTTCAGCCATATACTTCCATAGTTCTGTATTATTACTAGGTCTTTGCTATATTCAAGATACTTTGAATGATAATGAGGAAATTAATATGTATTCTGTACTTTCAAAGAATTTACAGACTAATTAGGGAGGCAACATATAGCCATGAAAAGAAAAATAACAATACAAAGAAGCACGAGACTAAATCACTTATGAGATACTTGCTTCTGAAATTTAATTCACCATATCCTCCTATTCCTTCTATTCTCCCATGTCCTCATTCAGACAGAACTGAAAGTATTTTAAATTTCAAATCCCTAAAAAATTTCACTGGGATCCATTATGACTTTGTCTCTTGATTCCTAATCTACCAATAATCTGGTTTCATGGTTCTTTATTCTGTCATAGTTCTGATCTGGCAATAATTCATTAGCAATCTTGGAAACCTCAGTCCCTGGATCTTTGGACATTCTCCATCTTGGAATCTTTAGCCTGAGGATATCTCTTAACATGAAACTCATGTGTTACTTACATGTTTTCTGTCAGTACCCCTTAAGGACTTTGCTCCAAAGTATAGCAGAGTTGATCCTGATAGTGTTACCCAGTACCTTGACCACGAGGAAAGCTGGAAAGAAAAAAAAATGAGCAAAGATAAAAAATAATCCATAATCAGTAATTACTTTAATATAAATAATAACAGAAACAGTAATAACACTAATAATAACTCATGTATAAATAGTGGTTTAAGTTTATACTTAGGTCAAATCCCACCTTCTCCAGGAAATCTTTCTGGGTCACCTTTACTGCTATTATCTTTCCTCAGAGATTGTCTTCCAAATACTTTTTACTACACAATTGTCACGGTGTCTCTCCCATTAGAATGCAATCTAGTTGAGGGCAGGGTTTTACCTTTCTTTGAATCCCTAGCACTTAGTGTCTTGTACATACATAGTAGGTGCTTAATAAATATTTCTTGATTGACTGGCAAGTTTATAGTAGACTATGAGAAGTAACAATCAGCAACATGGCTCAGTGGATAGAGCCTATATGTATATGTATAAATCTAATTGGAATATAGGTAATAACCTTTTAGATATATATCTAATCTATTGGATATATACATGTATACACACGTATGTGTATATATACATATATATATTTTTCTTTTCCCCCTTTTTTGCTAATAGTTTTAGAAAGGACCCTTCTATGTGTATACTTTTTTTTTCTTTTAGGATTAAAAAACATAAATGAATGGCTTATATTGATGAAGAATTTGTTTACTGATATAGTTTACCCTTGACAAATCCTGTCACCATGTGATTCTAGGCAAATTATTGAACTTCTTAGGGCTCCAGGCAACTAAGAGGATAAATTGCAGAGCAGTTACTGATCTTTACTGGCAGAGAGAATCCCCCATACTAATTAAATTACTAACTCCCAAGTTGAATAAACATACTAATTCTTTTGCTGATATTCCTTATATTCCAAGTACAAGTTTAATTTGAAAATAGGGAATGATCTTTTGGGCTTATCACTATAGTTGCTTTTGCTAATATTTTATGTAAATATTTTGCATCAATATTTCTTAATAAGATTGGTCTATAGTTTGCCTTCTGTTTTATCCTTCATTGGTTTGGGTATCAGGATCATATTTATCTTATAAAAGAAGTTTGGCTGAATGCCTTCTCTTTCAGAATAATGATTATAAGCATAAATATTAGTTGCTTGTTAAAAATCTACTTTTATATAAAGAAGTTTAATCTATTGGTATCAACTTTATGGGTTATTTGAATTTTGTATTCAAAGCTGGCTCATTTAAGAACTTTCTTCCTTGTTTTGCTAATTTTAGTATTTTATATATAAGAGGAGGTTGATAATCACTGAGCCTAGTCTTTATGAGCATGCCCAGAGTGATACTGATGTACTTCTGTATATGGAAGCCTAAGAGTCTAGGGAAATGAATGAAATGATGGGATATAATAGAAATATCTCAATAAAATTTTGGAGCATGTATTGATATTCAGAAATGCATTCTGGAAGGAGCCTTTTTGAGTTTCTTTGGAGTATGTTCAAAAAACATTGACTGAATACACACTTGATTATTTCTCTTGATTTGACCTTTTTTCTTCATGTGACTTCTCCCTGGTTGGTAGTATCTGGTGAGACCCAGTGCTGTCAAGGGAGAGCACTCAGGACCTTCCTGTGCAACGCTGACATTTGGTCCTGTGAAAATGCCTCTTGATTCTTTGCTTCAGTGTTTTGAAAGATCAGAGGCCTAGGAGTTGAATCTATGCTAGATTCTGTAGCTATCCAACTTTGAGGTCCCAAGGAGCAATGAGTGGCTTTTGTGACCCAACTCAGTGGTAGCTGGGAGGATTCATTCAACAGAAATCTTATGTTTAGATGTGCATTTGTTGGGACCAATACTATCTAGTTGCTACAATGAGTCTAAGCTAACTCTCTCCAGGGACCATGATGGTAAAAGGAAGAATGTACTTCCCCTCAGCTATTGGGAAGGGAATAACATTTATACTTGTTAAATATCTGAAGTAAATATCTCTTTGTAAAAACTAATTGATACTAATCAATTAAATGGAACTAGGATACTGTTCCATGATGATTAATAGTGGGACTGAGGAGAGGAACCAGCATACTGGAATAGGGGCTCAACAGTTAGCAGTGCAGGAGATATCCTAATCCCACAAGGGTACCTCTAAACATAGTATCTTAGTATAGTAAGAAAAAATTTCTTCTAAGTAAAGGCATTTACTAAGATAGTGAGGTATGAACGGTACCTTACTCTTATGAATAATAATATCTTGCATTATGAATAATAGCAAGACAACATAGCTCCCCAAACTTGGGAATCACCTTTCCATAAACACATAGAATTGGGGGGAAAAGTAAATACAAATCTAGAGTAACATGGTAGTAAGGCATAGGAAATACATATGGCCAAAGCAAGTCACTGCCAGCACTACAGAACCTTCATATCCCTTCTTTCTTTATAAAGTCCTCATGCTGTTTCACTCTGGATATAACATTTCTGCTGAGTGGGATGCTCCCAGCTTAACTCTCAAAGTGTCCAATCATTTTTCAGTTGTGTCTAATTCTTCATGACCCTATTTCAAATTTTTCTAGCAAAAATATTGGAATAATTTGCCATTTCCTTCTCTGGTTCATAGTATGGATATGGAAACTGAGGCAAACAGAGTTAAGTGACCTGCCCAAAGTCACACAGCTAGTAAGTCTCAGAGACCAGATTTGAACTTAGGGAGATGAGTCTCCCTGCCTCCAGGCCTGGCCCATTATCCACTGCATCCCACCTAGGTGCCTAAGCTAAATTCTTTCTCAGCCCAGAGCTAATTCTTTCTCAAAATCATAGTTAGCTCTCTTCTTTGCTGCTAGAAGTCTTGTTCCTTGAAGCTACTCCCTTCGAGGATGCTGCCTTCGTCTGTCTATCTGGAGAGGATATGTCTTTGTGTTAGCCCTTGAATTTTATGGCTCTCTGCTCCCTGTTTAATTTGGGAATCATCCACTAATTAAGACAGTTGCTAGATATAACAGCTGATGTCAGGAAGGAGAGAAAATCTGTTCCCCCTTATTGGCCTTGTGTAGAGGCACAGGGATGACACCTAAATAACTGACACACGCTTTCAATACCTTGAGATCTCTTATCCTTAAACTGATTACATCCAGAGAGTCTCAGGATTAGTAAATCTCTAGGGGTATAGTCATTCTTCACCCAGGTAATGATAACTGCTCTTCCAATTCAATCAGGATATTCATAAACACCTAGGATAGGGATGGCTTAGAAACAGTCTTTATACTTTGCTAGTAGATTTATCTCTGTTATTTGCCTTTTACTTTTTTTTTTTTTTTGCTGAGGCAATTAGGGTTAAGTGACTTACCCAGGGTCACACAGATAAGCAGTGTTAATTGTCTGAGACTTGCCCTTTACTTTTTGTGATTATCTTAACTAGCTGGAGAGGGAAGCCAAATTCCATTCTCCTTTCTCCTTCTACACAAGCTCTCATAACTAATTTCTTTTAATAACATGTGGTAGAATATTAACAACTGCTATTCTCCTGTTGGATGGAAATCCCCTAATGTTTCAGCCTCTGCAATCTGTGACTTTCTGAAAGGGCCCTCTCCCTCCTGTCTTAATGGAGTTGGAAAGCTGAAACCTTGAAAAGGGGGAGCTGGAAGCAAGTGAGTTAAAGATCTGTAATCCTATAATCAGGTTCAGGTTGAAGAGAACAGTGATGAACTTATAGCTACAAAAAAGTTTGGCAGTGAGTCACAATTTTCCTCCAACTTTTCATGGCTAACTTAGCAGCTTTATTTTGTATCTATGACTAGAAAAAAGATGAAATTATGTTTAATGGGCAACTGGTCAGATATTTGCTTTTTATAGATGCAAATACTGTGTTCTCGAGATGCAGAGGGTAGCTAAGGTGATTAGCTCAGAGACAAATCTTGATAAAACAAACTGGATGTGAAATGGAAAAATTCATTCAAGGCATGTAATATGATCTTGATGAAGATTAAGAGAGATAGGGCAGGATATGTTCTGCTAGTCATCAAAGCCAGAAAGATAACATGAATGGAGAACAGAAAATGGCCCCAAAGAAGAAAAATTGCCTGGCTGAATTTAGACAGTGTTTGTAGTACTGTGATTAAGGAGGATCCTGTTGGGAGGAGGACAGGCCTTGGGGCAGGTTCTTTGTTAGGATCAGAGCAGGAAATAAGGAAAGCAGATTTTGAGACTTTAGATGAGCTTCCAGACAGTCTGCCTGAAGATTGGTGAAAAGATCATAGCCAGGTGAAGGAAATTGAAATCAAGCAAGCAACAAGTTTTGATTCAAATGTGATAGGTGCTGACCTTGGGGGTAGGATAAAAAAGACAAAAAAAGATCATTTCTCAACATTTACGTACATGCTATACACACATGTGAGTTTTTTAGAATTAAGAATTAAGGTAAAGACAAAATAATATTCTAGGGGAGGAGTGAGTGGACTAGACAAAGACCTCATGGAGGTGATAATAATTCAGCAGAACTTTAGGGATTCTAAGAGGCAGAGGTGAGGAAGGAGAACATTTTAAGGCCTGGCAGAAAGCTTGTACAAATGTATAGAAATGGGAGTACCAAAGCCGAAGTGATTTCCTGTATTATCTAGCTGAACTACCAATTTACTGCGAGCCCAGACATATGTGAGCTGTTCAAGCCCAGTTATGTGTAGCTATTCTGCCTCCTCTAGCTCCTTCAACTGCTGCTCCCATCCTCCATTAGCTGTCATAGTAACCAAAAAACCTACATGGACCGGCACAGATCTGTGGGAAAGAGCATGTCTTTGTTGAGGTGGTTTATTTCTCAAAAGCAGAGGAAGAGCTATGTCCCTGAAAAGACTGTCAGATCCTGAAGGCAGTTATTGCTAGTCAATGCTACCATTTCTGTCTTTTCCAAGAAGTTCAAAGGACCCAACTTGACAGCAAGCCCTGCTTTCCATGCCCATTAAGTGCTTAAATCCTTCCATAGTGTGTCAAGGCTCTGGTGAGGTCAGTGGGACAATTGTAATCATAATAGAGAGATGTGTGTAAAAGGGAATTGCTCTTAAAAGCAAAAGATCTAGATCAAAATCCTACTAGCTGAACTACTTTTGATTGATCAATTGATCCAAAGAAGGTGCCTAAATCTAGTTTACACTTATGATTGCTTCTTTTGAGATGTGTGCTCACCTGATAGAAGTATCAGTGTTAGAAAGATGAATAGGGTGGGATGATTGATTGACTAAATTGACACCCCACCCCCTTCTTACATAGTCAAGATTTTTCTCCCTGATATTTATATAGTGCTATAAAGTTTGCAAAGCAAATTATACAGATTATCATTTAATCTATATCAGATTACTTGCTGTCTTGGGGAAAGGGGAGATGAGAGAGGGAGAAAAATGAATGTTGAAAAACTATCTTTACATGTATTTGGAAAACAAAATATTATTGAAAAACAAAAGAAAGACTGATGCTTTATTATAACATGGAGGTTACCATGGGGATTTATGGCTAAAACAGCACAAAACAAGTTCTAACTAGCCCCACTGAGCTAGGATCATCCAAGTGGGGTTAATGGATTGTGCATCCACAGGGAAGATGAACCCCGATGCAGAGAGATTCAATCTTCATTTAAAGATTGGCCACGGGGGTGGGGGAAGTAGCTGGGATGGATGGGGGAATGTCTGTTTCTGGCTACAGTTGTTCCATTGATTAAGGATAGGGTCTATATTGTTGGATTCTTAAATCACTCTTTTGAATAGCCTCTTTCAGTGCTGCTACTTTTTTATTTTTATTTTTAGAATTCTAGGTATTCTAATGTTGAACTTTCAAATTTTCCTTTTATCTTGCATTTCTTTCCATTGATTTTTCTGAGCACCCACTCCCCTCCTCACCCCACTAACTCTGATTGTCTACTCTTTGATAAATACTAATTGCACCACAACTCAGGGAATCACATTGTCATTTTCGAGTGAGAGCACAGATAAGAAATGATGAATATGAAGAATAGAAATATGGGAAGACATAGGAAATACAGCAGAATGGAAAAAGAAGCAACAGAATAGTTTCTGTTTAGCACAGACTCTGGGGATATTCACTCAAGCTCTATTTGTCCAGACACCCTAGGTCCCCAGAAGGCAGGTGGCTGCTATATCTCCCTTTAGAGTTCTAAGGGTAGCCCTGAAGGTTTGGGGGTTGTTTCTCTAATGTTATTCCTCAAATGCTCCTACTGGTGTGCTTATCCTCATGGATACTGATTGATATAAATTAGTTAGAAAAAGTATTTGTTTATATGGTAAGGGAAAGAAGATGGCTGAAAAGAACCACTAGTTTTATAGATATGGGTAGCCAATCACAGGAAGCTACCCCTATCCATGTGGAAGAGAATTAATCTGACTATACTACAAGGTTTGTCAAGGGTACCTCCATTAGTTGAACTAGATATGCCCATATAAGCCTGAGTTACTTATAAAATTCAGAGGAAAGAGGGCTCAAGATAAGTAATGTAATGAGGGAGGGTAACTCACAGCTCCTAGTTGTTAGAAGTCCTTTCTTCTTCCTCCTCTTCCTCTTCTTCTTCCTCCTTCTCCTCTTCATAATAGCTAACATTTCTATGTGTCAGACTTACTATGTGTCAGGCACTGTGCTAAGTGTTTTATAATTATTGTCTCATTTCATCCTTGCAACAACCCTGAGAGTTAGATATTATTATTCCTATTTTTCAGTTGAGGGAACTGAGACAGAGATGAAATGATTTGTACAAAGTCACACAGCTAGTAAATGTCTGAAATGAGTTTAGAATTTAGGTCTTTCTGGCTCCAAGGCCAGAATTCCACCCACTGTGTTCCATATTACTTTCCTGGGATACTCAAGAAATTCGCCATGGGCATGATGTAGATCCTGATTTCAGGACCTCTTTACACTCTCAAAAATTATTATGTGGGTATTGTCAATCATTATTTACTGTATTAGAAATTAAAATATCAGTATTATTATGAAAATAGTTTTGACCTCATGGATCTCCTGAAAGTGTGTTAGAAACCCCTCAAAGTCCCTGAATTACAGTTTTAAAATTGCTGTTGTAGCTTTTCTGCTGGACTCCTTGTAGAGTCTCCAAGTGTGTCTAGTTTGCCCTTGTCTCCTAATGAAAACATTATCACAAATCACTGTAGGTCTGGAGATATTGCTTGTTTGTTTGTTTTTTAAGCATTTTATTTGTAAAACATAGGCATGGGTAATTTTCATCATTGACTCTTACAAAACTTTCTTGTCTGGAGATATTGTTAAGATGATAATAACAAAGTCCAAATACTTTGACCTTCTGTAGTTTACAAGGTCTCTAGTCAAAGGTGGGAGCAAAAGCAAAATGAAGCTAGGGATTTTTTCTTCCTTCCCTTTTCCCCAACCCAAGTGATTCTTTTTCAGGGTCTTGGCTGAAGTAGCCCTGTACTTTCTGCTGCTGGATATTGAAATTCTCAGTTCCACACTAACTCATTGGTTTTATATGTGTCCCACAAGCTGTGATGAAGTCCTTCAACCAAATCTGACTATTATCTAGCTGAACTACTTTTGATTGATTAATTGATCCAAAGGAGGTGCTAGCTTATATTCTGATTGCTTCTTTTGAGATGTGTGCTCACTTGATAAAAGTATTAGTGTTAGTAGTGTAGAATAGGGTGGGATGATTGATTGACTAAATTAACACTTCTCACTTCATTCTTCCATATTCAAGATTTTTTTCCTCTGACAAATGTCAACATGTAGTGCTATACAGTTTGTAAAACACTTTATACATATCATTTAAGCCTCACAATTATCCTTGGGGCAGTACTAAAGGTTATATTTTATTTAAATCCAGATATTTTTGGCTCTGAATTCAATATGCTATTTCCTTTTTTTTATAACTTTCACCATGAAAAGAAATAAATCAAACTATAATTAAAAACCCAAGAGAAGTACAATGGAAAATATTATTGCTACTTGGTTAAAGTTAAAGTCATGGTCTTTTAAAAAATTAATCAGTAAATAGGAGAGAGGGTAGTTGCATGTATAATCATCCCCTTCACCTTCCCATATTTTTGTTTGTTTGTTTGTTTGTTTTGCTGAGGCAATTAGGATTAAGTATTAAGTGTCTGAGACCAGATTTGAACTCAGATCTTCCTGACTTCAGGGATGGTGCTCTCTATCCAATGCACCATCTAGCTGCTCTTACTTTCCCATATAGTTTTGCTTAATTGCTTATAGGATCTTGGCTGTTTTGTTTTATTTGAGTGGTCTGGTTTGGAAGTTTGTTATTTTGTTGACATTGATTTTGTTCATGAATTTGCTTGTATTATCTTTCTTTGGTTTCTTATCCATATGACTGAATACATGTAATTAAAACAAAATTTATCAAATTATTAAATCCCTTAATCACTGCATGCACACAAAATTAGATACATCAAAACACAGAATGGATTTCCATGGGATATAATTTGTCCCTCTTCACTCAAGATCTTATATTTGGCAAGGGCTAGAAAATAATTTTCCAATTATATTTGCACTGGGAATTTTCATTCAGATATGGCTACCCTTTCAACTCTGAGGTTCCATGATCTTGAATTTCATCCAACAAAATGTGGAGAAAACAACAAAAACAAATGTTTTTATGAATATGATTCACAGGATCAGAGATTTAGAGATGGAAAGGATTGCTGAGGTCATTTTATAATTGAAGAAACTTGAGACCCATAGAGATTATGTGATTTGCCAAGGTCACATAGGCATTCAATGGCAGGGCCAAATTTTGAGGACTGCATATCTGAGGACTTCAAATTCTACACTTTTTCTAATATACCATACTTATCTTTGACTGTTTCCCTTCTACTTTCTTTAGTTTCCACTGACATTTTAAATTTCACATTACTTTATCTTTTTATAAAACATCTTGACATTTTTCCCGTTTTTTTTCTTTTCTTTTTGTTGCAGGTGGAAGGGATTTATGTTGTATTCATATCTTCCTTTTATTCCATTTTATGAGTTCTCTCTAGCCTTTTAAATCCTTCAGTCCTCCTTGAATCCTTTCTGGCATTATTATAGTCTCCATTTCTGCAATAGTTTTGTTCTTTGCTTTTCCTTTACTATAGAATTCTGAAACTTTCAAAAAGTTTAAAAAGTTAAAAAGACTTAAAAAATTTATTCATTGTTGTGCAAGTTTTAATTTTCTTGCTATTGTGTCTGGTATTTTATTTTGTTTGTTTTAATCCTTCTCTCTTAGCATTTCTGGATCCTTGGAATGGTGGACTTGATTCCCTTGCTCACTTGGCCTTCTGCCCCAAAATATCTTGGTTTGGAAATTTCAGAAACGTTCCTCTCCCCTCTGGTGCAACGGTAGGAAAGGGGGTAGGACAAGGTTTTTTCCTTTTTCCCCAGCCAAATGAAGTGGCTTAACTTGGCTGAGTTACTACTGCTCTTCTTCAGTGGTTGTTGCTTCTGTGCCAGGGCAAGCCCTGAGTGGGGGCCTTTGTTGCTACTCCAAGGCAAACCCAATGAAAAAGTCATTATGACTGGCTCTGAACAAACTCCACATGGATAAAAAGAGAATAGAGATTATAAGAGAATTTAAAAAAATGATTTCATGAGTGCAAGATGAGAAAGGTATGGCTATGCAACAGTTCATCTAAGAAAGAGCTGTGGTTTTTTAAGGATCTACAAGTTCAACAACAGCCAGTAAATTGATATTGCAGCCAAAGAATTAATGCAATTTTGGATTGCATTGAGAGAGGTACAGAGTTCAGTAAAAGGAAAATATTCCTCCCATTCTGCTCTGGCCTGGTCAGACTACATGTGCAGTGTTAGTAGTAGTTCTAGGTACCATATTTTAGAGAAGAGACATATTCTGGAAAGTGTCTGGAGGAAAATAATCTCTAGTATCATAAAGGGCCTGAAGAGCATGCAATGTGAAGATTAGTTTAAGGAATTAAGAGATATTGAGCCTGAAGAAGAGAGAACTTATGAAGAATATAAATAACTATCTTCAAGTATCTGACAGACTAATATATGGAAGACTTGTTTTAAGGTTCCAAAAGATAGAATTAGAAGCATTAGGTAGAAGATGTAGAGAGGGACAATGTAAGGGGAAACTCTTTAATAATTACAGCAATCCAAATAGAATTAGTCCTTCAGGAATGGTGGTTAAATTTCCTTTCACTAATAGTCTTTCAATAAAGACTGGATAACAATTTGTTGGATATATCATAGAAGGGACACTTGATTGAATGAGATGATTGTCTAAGTTCAATTCTGACTTTTAGAGACTGAAATTTTGAGGTGGTACAGATAATACTTGCTGGTAGCAGTAGTAGAAAGAGAATAATACAGTTAAAAATTGAATTGCCTCTCCTTCTTACCCCTTTTCTATCCTCAAAGGTTTAAGAGTAGTAATGGATATTTTTGAGATCAAGACATAAAGGAGGCTGGAGGGTGGGGAGATTTAGAGAAATTTAGGCCAATTCCCCAATTCCAACAGGGATACGGCAATCCTACTTCTTAATATTTTTGAAAAGTGGGCACTGAAGCTGAAGGAACCATTCAGGCTACCATTTCATAGAATCCCAAATATATATGTGTGATATCAAACAACTCCATAGTAGGGAGATCAGTGGTTGGAGTTACCTATTCCCAAGTTCTTATTCACTGCAGCTGACCCACTAGGAAAGATGTAACTGCTAATTAACTTTCAAATTCCCTGATCACTTTGTGTTATGTGAACTGAAGGACAATGGAGAACTTTAAGGATTTAGCTCTAGACCACGGGGAACAGATACCCGGACAACATTGAGCTGTGGGCAAAGGTCTTAGAAAGTTTTGACGTGTCTTCCCTCCCTGGAAACTCTTCAGTGAACAGTATTGTTCTTAGCATTTGAAAATTTATGCTGTATGACCCCAAGATCTTATGGAATGTATAAGTAATTTTTTTTGGTCTAACTTTATTGTCCCTAGGGTTGCCTACCTTTTTTTTTTTACATATTTCCAAACTTATCATTGTTGTGCAAGAAAAATCTTATCTACACAAACGATATAACAGATAAAGGAAACACAATGTAAGCAAACATCAATCAGGGAGTATGAGAATGTTATGTTGTGGTCCACATTTCACATCCCTCTCTCTGGGTGTATATGGCTTTCTTCAGTGAACAATTGGAGGTGGTTTGAAACATTTCATTGTTGAAGAGAGCCATGTCCATCAGAATTGATCGTCATATAGTACTGTTGTTGCCGTGTATAATGATCTCCTGGTTCTGCTCATTTCACTCAGCATCAGTTCATGTAAGTCTCTCCAGGCCTCTCTGAAATCATCTTGCTGGTCATTTCTTACAGAACAATATATTCCATAATATTCATATACCATAATTTATTCAGCCATTCTCAAATTGAAGGGCATCTATTCAATTTCCAGTTTCTAGCCACTACAAAAAGGGCTGCCACAAACATTCTTGCACATGTGGGGCCTTTTCCTTCCTTTATGATTTCTTTGGGATATAAGCCCAATAGAAATGCTGCTGGGTCAAAGGGTATGCACAGTTTGATAACTTTTTGAGCATAGCTCCAAATTGTTCTCCAGAATGGCTGTATCCGTTCACAGCTCCACCAACAATGCATCAGTGTCCCAGCCCTCCCACAACCCCTCCAACATTCATCATTAACTTTTCCTGTCATTTTAGCCAATCTGACAGGTGTGAAGTGGTATCTCAGGGTTGTCTTGATTTGCATTTCTCTGATCAATAGTGATTTGGAGCACCTTTTCATATGACTATAAATAGTTTTAATTTCATCCTCTGAAAATTGTCTGTTCATATCCTTTGACCATTTATTGATTGGAGAATGGCTTGAATTTTTATAAATATGAGACAATTCTCTATATATTTTAGAGATGAGACCTTTATCAGAACCCTTAAATGTAAAGATGATTTCCCAATTTATTGCTTCCCTCCTAATCTTGTCTGCATTGATTTTGTTTGTACAAAAACTTTTTA
>JAJPUD010019537.1:0-26366 GCA_023553655.1 Myrmecobius fasciatus | reverse complement strand
TTCTTCTTCTTCTTCTTCTTCTTCTTCTTCTTCTTCTTCTTCTTCTTTTTAAGAGCTGGAGGAACCTTTGAAGCCATGGGTCCAACCCCTCTGTTTTGTAGATTAGGAAAAGAATTTAAATGACTTGTCCAACATCACCCAGCTAATTAGTATCTGAGAAGGGGCTTAAACCTAGACTTCCCTAATTCCAAGTGTGGTGACCTGCCCTCTATACCATGCAGCCTCTCATGATCTATATGATTACTCTCATCAGGTATTCATCAATCGAGGTAGCTAGGTGGTACAGTGGACAGAGTATGGGTCCAGACTCAGATTTTTATTAGTTGTGTGATGCTGGGTAAGTCACTTAATCGTATTTGCCTCAGTTTCCTTATCTGTAAAATGAGCTGTAGAAGGAAATGGCAAACCATTTGAGTATCTTTGCTAAGAAAATTCCCACTGGGGTCCTGAAGATCTAGGCACAACTGAAAAACAACTAAACCACAAATTCATTAACAGTGGACATTTCACGTCCATATGTCTGACCTCCCCAGGGAAATTGCTAACTCTTAATGGGTATATTTTAATGTCCTTCACAGTACCTGGATAAATGAGAGAATGACAGGTGCTAGGCTATTCAAAGAATGGTTGAAGGAACTAAAGTTTAGCCTGGAGAAGAGAAGGTTTAGGGGAACATAATCACTGCCATCAAATATTTAAAACCGTTGTCATGGAATCAAACATTTAGAGTTTGAAGGGACCTTATAAATGCATTCAACCCCCTCCTTTTATAGCTGAGGTAACTGAGGCCCAGGATCCTATACACACAGTAAGTTGAAAGTCCAACATTTGGCCCCAGGATCTCTTGACTCCAGATCTGATGCTCTTTACACTATATCACATTTCCTCTGTGGTTGAAAAGTAGGATTAGGCTGATTTTTCTTGGCTTCATCGGGCAGAAGTTGGAGCAATGGGTAGAAGATACAGAGAGGCAGATTTCAGCTTCATATAAATAACTGAACAATTCACAGGAAAATTTCTTAACAAATAGTACCATTCAAAAGTGGGCTGACTGTTACTGGTGATAAGTCACTCTCTCTCCTCCCCCATAATTAGTTTGTTTAAGCAGAGGCTAGATGACCATTTGTAGGAGTTGCTGTCAGAAGAATTTTTGGCCACGTGTCATTTGGAGTCAAATACCTCTAAATTTCCTTCTAATTCCAAGATTCCACTGCTTTCTCAAGAACACATTTAGAAATAGAATTTAATAATGATTAATTAGCAAGTATGTAGATACACACTTGGTAATTAATCATTATTAAATTATTATCTTCTATATGTCAGGCCAGGACAAAATTAAGTTCTTTTGTAAAACCATTTCTATTGGATCCAAGCATGATATATTTATTTGGTATGTACACATATATGAATGCTTTATTTTATATGTATTTTTGCACATATATGTACAAATTGTCTTCCCAATAGAATATAAACTCCTTTATTGCCAGGGCTGGTTGATTTTTGTCTAGTAGTTAGAATATTGTGAAGTGAATTGTGGCATTTAACAAATGCTTATTGATTGACTGATCCTTTTGGAATTTTTATAATCTTATCACCAATTTCCTCACACACATTGTTTTAAGTAAAAAAAAAAGTAAAGTTGTCTAGAACTAAAAGCAGATTGAATAAATTGAAAATGTGTGGGGCATAATACTTGGGAATTCAGAAGTCCCTTCTCTTCTACCCATCTATTTTATGATTTCTTCTAGTTCTTTCCACTCCAAGCAGAGCTTATGAATTTCTGATAGGTTCTCTAAGAACCTGCCCACTAAGATGAAGCGCTGAAGTGAGAGTAGACTGTGACTGAATTCAAGAGAAAACCTGGCTAAGAGGCTTGCTGAGAGCTGGTTGACCACTGGGTGATGAATTCTTTAGTTACAGAATTTCACAAAAACAAGAAAAATATAACTGATGGGTCTTTGGTTCTATGTGGCCTTCTTCCATTTCTGTAATGATGGTGGCAGAATGGTAGGAAAAGGGGCAGGAGGTGATAAAAATGACAGGTTTTGGATCATTTTGAAGCATTAATTAAACTCTTGGTGAGGGGGATGCTTAACTCAGGCACATTATGGGAAATAACAAATGTGAAGCCATTTGCAAATTGTAGAGTGCTATATAAATGCTAGCTCTTGAACAATATCAATATTTATACTTTCGCTATAAATAAAACCAGAAGATATATGAAATTGGCTACTTAACAGGGGATTAACTCATAGGCTCCTCTCCGGTGAATAAATAAAGGAGTTGAAACTGGTTTTATCATATGCCCAAAGGCATTAACTAGTGTCATCATTTCTCAGGATACTTGGTCATCTCATTTGCAGTGCTTATGATGAGCAGAGGCAAAAAGACCTCCATGAAGAGAACTGCAGATTATCACAATCACCCGATGCAAAGGATAAAGGAATGTAGCAAAATTCTTCCAGTCATCCTAACATACATACTGGTACTTGGTGATTTCAAGTGGTCACAGTGGAAGTTTGTGAATATATGTCAGATACTACACATGGACACTGAGCTGGATCCAGAAATGCAAGGGAAGATGAGAACAGGTTGAGCTGGATATGAGAATTTCACAATGCTTTCAATGATTCTAAAATGGTCTTTGAAACAAAAACTTTTCTTTTTTTTGACACTAATATTCTTTTGGTAAAGTCATATGGTAGTGAATCAAAGACTACTATCATCTCTAAAGAATCAATCCCAGGTAACCTAAAAGATAATGGAAAGATGCATGGTGAGTTTAAATAGGCTGTAGTATATTACCAATGATGATTTTTGTGCATTATCATTTCTGTAAAAATTATTCAGGAAAATGAGGTCAGAAAAGCAGCGGGGCTAGTTAAGGAGTGAGATCTAGATGAAGGCATTTAATGTTTTGGATACATTATTTAAAGACGACTTAGGGTGAACTTGGATAAGACTCCTTCAGGATTAATCAATATACAGATGCTAATGTATACTTCTAGATGGTGTTTTCTCATAAGGAATTCCCTATGCCAGACCCTCTCTCTGTTCCCTATGTGTGCTGTCCTAGTTGTTGGGGACTTAAAAACAAAAAAGTGGCCCCTGGCCTCAGGGAGTTTATATGAGAAAGCACAGCTGGATTTAATAAACATTTATCAAATAAGGGTCAAATGAGTTAGTTTTTGTAAAGCACTTGGCAGTATGTGCCTGGCACATAAAATGGACTCTTGAAGCATTCAATATTTCCATGGATAAAATTTCATTAATGTGCACTTTTTCTTCACTGATATGGATGCCAGTTCTTCATTTCTTAATAATAATAGCTAGCATTTATATAGTTTATAAAGTGCTTTATGTTATCACATAATAAAAGGCAGTTTTTACAAATATATTATATTATTTGTATATATACATACACACACATATATATATATATACACACAAATATAATTATATTAATTGGCTGGTGTCCCACCTGCCGTCCACAAGCCTCCCTGCCCTTAGGCTGAGTATAGAATCATGGAAATCTCATAGCTAGAAGGTAATTCAGAAGTTATGCAGTCCAGCCCAAATCTGAAGCAAGAATCCCATCTACAGCATATTTTGAAGGGGTCTAAAGACCTTCAATGCTCTAGAATTCATGGCCTCCTATGGCAGCCTGTTTCATTTCTTGAAAACTCTCATTGTTGGGAAGTTTTTCTGTTTCTCTGATACTTACACCCATTGCTCTTAACTCTGTTCTCTGGGCCTAAGAAAAATCAGTCATTTTTCTCACTACATGATAGCCCACATGAAGACCCACCATATCTTTTTTTTCTTTAGATGGTCCTTCAGAAGGACCCCAAAGTCTTTCAACCATTCTCACATGGCATGTTTTCCATTTCCCTCTTTATCCTGGTCATTTTCCTCCGGGTGCACTTCATGAGGAACACAATCATAATCTGTTAACAGCCCTGTATTTCAAATCTTTTCAATTCTATCCCTTATAAAAGTTGTAGAAATTTCATTACATTTCAAAAGCCATTTAAGAGTTTCATTAATAAGACTGACACAGACGTTTAAAAAATTAACCTTTCAAAAATTTACCATGGAGACATTAAACAATTTAGATTAAAAATTAAAATAATCCATTTATCCAATTAAAGTATATTTCAATACACCTACAAGGCTACGTGTTCCTGGTGGATAGGAAACATGATATTTCATTCATCTTCATATTTTCCTAGAATTTGACAAAGGGCCTCTTATGTAGTAAGGTCAGTATGTACTTAATGAATGAATGAAAAAAATTAGTTAAAATTAGAGGAAAGGAGATATATATATATATATATAAATCTGTCCTGTGATGAGAATAGTTCCCCTAACAGAGGGCTCAGTTTATCATCCCATGACTTAGTGGAGGCTTCAGGGCCCCTGTTGCCAATCTTCTGGGTTCACTGCCTCATGGATCCTCAGAATGGGGGGGTCTGTAGATTTGCCAGTGCTGCTTTGGAATACTTGGTAGGCAGGATTCCAGGAGAATCCAGTCATGTCCCAGGGTCATTCAGCAGCCCTGACTAATCAAACCCTAAACATATCAGCAATGGCAGTGGAGATGGGTGAGCAAGATATTTGGCCCAGCAGGGGCCAAGGTGGTCCTGCTGGAAAAAAGCCCACCATTGTTGTCACCCTCAAGGATACCCTTGAACTCCCCTTCCTCAGTCACTCCACAGCTGCCTTTCATTTCCCCAAAGCCTCAGCAACAATGGGACAGTTGGAGAGTAGCTTTTTAACCTCCTTTTTTTTTTTTTTTTTTTTTTTTTTTTAGCACAAAAGGCAAAGCAAAAGTGAGTCCTAAAGTGCTCCCAGACCCTCCACAGGAAAGGGAATGGGTCAAAAGACAGCTCATCTTCTGGGGCTGGGCCCTGACTTGGAAGACCTGACAATAATAAGGCTCCATGGACACCAAGTCAGAGGGAGTTTGAGATGCCCCAGGGAGCAGGCTTTGCAGAGGAATAGCACCCATAGTCAAAGAAAACAATATGCGATTTAAGGCATTAATTGTGTATAGTTACAGAACCCAAGGGGAACATTAAATCAAAATGAATTGAAAACCTCAAAAGAATCAGAGAACCCTGGAGTTGGAAGGGACCTCCGGGAACATCTTGTCCAACTCAGTCCCCTCTATATAGACAGGGCAATAGCTTAAAGACCTCCAATGATGAACTCTGACCTTACCTGGACAGTGGTGTAATGTAAGCTTAAAAAGCAGCTCCTTCCAACCAAATGAAGTGAGTTAGGTTGCCAATCTGGTGCCAAAAATACATGTTTCCCAAATAGCTCACCCACGGTGGAAATGTCTGGGTAGTGTGTGTATGAGTGTGAGTGTGTGTGTGTGTGTTTTATACAAAATCAGAGGCAGCCACATTGCTAAGCAACTCAGTGCACTTAGGTTATAAAAATGTTGTTCCATGACATCTACTCTAATGGACACTTTGCAGCAAGTGAACACTGCTTGTTGTCTTTGTGCATTATAAAGAATTGAAAACCCAACATGGGCTAAATGTTCTTCAGTCACAGAAAGCAGCTTCACCGTAAAAAGAATTGTTTATAAAAGGACAGGCAAAGGGTGGGATGCCTGGTCTATAGTCTAGCAACTGTCCAGGGTTATTGGTGGCCACAAGGTAGCCCAGGTTCTGGGGGTCCTGCAGCAGAGTTCAGTGGTTTCTTATAGCCAGTAGGAACGAGGAAGTCACTGCATGGGACACTCATGCGCTCATCAGAATCACTTTGCAGTTGCACAGCTGAGTGTGGGTAGGGTATCATTTGGCAGCTGGCGCCCAAAGAATGGTCTTCTCTAACTGTGTGTATTTGTAGTTTTCCTCCATCCTGCAGTTTGGCACTTTTGTGTCACATCGAGCATTGTGCAGCTGCTTATTCGAATGACATAAGGTTAGTAGGTACCTGAAAAAAAATATTATTATATAAATCTTGGCTTACTGAAGAAAGATCATGAGATTTTCTAAGATCTCAGAGCTAGAATGAGCCTCAGAAGTCCTTTTGTATGACCCATAACTGAGCTAGAATCACTTTTAATTATATCCCAAATAGTCATCCATTTTCAGCTCAAAACCTTTGAATGAGAGAGAACCAGTATCTTATAAGGATGCTTAACTAGAGGGTCATAAACTTAAAAAAATCAGATAAATATATCTCAATATAATAGTTTTTTTACTCTGATATATTTTATTTTATTCATTTAGAAACATAATTCTAAGAGGTTTTAACAGGTTGCCAAAGGAATCCTTGATTTAAAAAAAATGAAATAAATATAAATAAATGAAATAAAATTAAAGACTCTTACAAAGATAGTACATTTTCCTTTTTTAATATCAGGCCAAAATTTGTCTTTCTGAAACTTGAAAACTTGGAACCACTATTCATTTTTCTGCCCTCCCAGGTCAAACAAAAAGTCGTTCTTCAAATGACAGTGCTTCAAATAGAATACATAAGAGTGGTAGCAGAATGTTATTCTATATTAGGAATATATATCCATGTGAAGAAATTTAAAAACTTAAGGATGGAAGTAGGTTGGATAATCTTTGAATGAAGATCTATTTAGGGAAAAATAGAAGTGATATTGTCAAAAGAGTATACTACATACCAACTGAACAGAGGAAGGATACAGATAAATTATTCTGCTATCATCATGAACCTGGCATGGGGTTTATGAAATAGCAGTGATGGGAGACTTTTACTATTCAGTCAGTGAATGTGTTAAGTGACAACAAAAAGCAAAAACATGATTCTTGCCTTCAAAAAACTCATATTCCAGTGATGGAGACATCATGCAAATAACTGTGTATAGAAGATATATAGAATGTAAACTGGAGCTAATCTCATAGAGAAGGTGGATTTTAGCTAAGCCTTGAAGGAAGTCTAGGAAGCCAAAAGAAGGAGATGAGGAAGAAGAACATATAAAACATGAGGAAAGAAGCAACTAAAAGGCTCAGAGTCAGGAGATGGAGTGCTGTGTTCAAGGTATGGCAAGAAGGCCAGTGTTGCTGGATTGTACAAATTCACTTTGACGACTATGTAAATATAGAATGGAGTGAGGAGAAAGTGGAGGCAAAGAAATCAACCAGATGTTATTTTAATGGTCCAAATGTGAGATAAGAGATTGCATAGGGGTGGCAGCTGAGTGAATGAAGAGAAAGGAATATATAGGTAGATACAGATATTAATGAAAATATACTTGTTTAATGTATATATGCATAGATACATAACCATATTTATTAAGTCCCTCTTATGTGTCAGATACTGTGCTAAGTGCTAGAGATACAAAAAAGGCAAAAGCCAGTCCCTGCCCTTAAAGAATTTATAATCTAATGGGATTATGTAAACAAATATATATACCAAGCAATATATAGAATAAACAGGAGACAATTAGTAGAGGGGCAAAAGAATTAAAAGAAAATGAGAAAGACTTAAAATAGAAAATGGGATTTAAGTTGAAAGCCATAGAAGTCAATAGAAACAGCATTCCAGACTTGGGAGACAGTTACACACACATATATACATACATGTATATGTATATATGTATGTGCATACATATGAATTTGTATATATCTATATATTGTGAAAGTATGAATAGTAAGACTTAAAAATAACTGGACATGTGGGGTGAATGTAAAAGAGAAATAGAAGATAATACCTAGATTTCAAGCTTGGATGATTGAGAAGATGGTGGTACCTTTGGTAATAATAAGGGAATTCAGAACAAGGAAGGGTATAAAAGAATACTATTCATAATTTTCTGCCAAAAGCACAGCATTTTATATCTTCAATTTGTCTTAATGGTAACTTCATTCTTCAGAAGTTGGATTGTATGACAGAGTTATTCTGGGCATGATTTAACCAACAGGGTTGGATAATTGTTAGAATATAAATAATTGGAAATTTGGAAGGAAGTAACTTCAAGGAATGGAGATCACAGAAGATAAAATGGACAATTTAAGTTTTATAAAATTGAAAATTTTTTGTACAAACAAATCCAATACAACTAAGATTAGAAAGAAAGCAGTTAAATGGCGGGAGAAAACTCTTTTCAGTAAGTTTCTGTCATAGAAGTCTCATTTTCAAGATATATAAGGAACTGATTCAAATTTGTAAGATTAAGATCCATTCCTTAATTGATAAGTAGAGGATATGAACAAGTAGTTCTTAATGGAAGTAATTAATATTATCTTATAAGCCAACATGAAAAAAATGTTCCAAATCATAATTATCTGGTGAAGTAGGTACTATTGTCATCCCCATTGTACAGGTTGAGGAATCAGAAGTTAAATGACACAAATAGTAAAGACTTGAGGGAGAATTCAAACTCAGGTCTTCTTGACCTAGCCAACATTCCATTTTGCTCTCTCAATACTGGGAATCTTAAAGATCACCAAGTGAATGATTCTAGTTAATAAAAGAATCAGAGAAAACCCTTGGTATGCACAGATTTTGATCACAGACTGTCAGATTTGGAAGGGACCTCAGATACCTGCAAGATAGAGAGATTGGAGGCAGGAGTAGAGAATACTGGTTATTAGATGAATTTCCCAAATGTGAAAAACTAGGATGGAGACTCTATTTCTGGAGATCATTTAAAACAGGATTAAAAAAAAATCTCCCTTGGGTTTTTTAAGTCTTCTGCTAGGAGTCTGAAAACTGGGACACCTGATTTCTGAATAATTTTTCAACTGCTATTTTCTATATTATCTGAGAAGCTAGATAAGGAACACTGCAAAATTGGTAGATAGGTATAAAGAGTATGTAGGTGAATATCTCTGCAGATAATTAGAAAGACTTCAATTGATATGATAATTAGTTCTTTTCTATCTTGCTTAGGTATAGGTTTAGCCTAACCCCATGGGTGACTTGAGTACTAAAGTATTAGTAGCAGAAGTGAATATCAATATGAATCATGGGTTCCCAATCTGAGGTTCACACCTCCTTCTCCACCCCCACCCAAATTCATTGACAGATTTCTTAAATTCTTTGAACTTCTATGGGGGGAAAATTACATCTTCATTTTTACTCATTTTTCTCAAACTGAAATTTAGCATTTCCTTCAGTTATGAATTTTTTAGAAGAAATTATTCTGAGAAGGGACCCATTGACTTCATCAGGACTGCTAAAGGGACTCCATGATACAAAAAATGTTAAGAACCTTTAATATAGAGTCTTTGAAAGATTTAGATACAAACTCCATCAAAATTTGTTTAAACATATAAATGTTTGGGAAGAAGGAAGCTGTAGCTTTATCCCTGTGCTGCTAACACAGTTACCTACCTGCTAATTGTTTACCTGTCTAATCATAAAAGGACAAAGACACCTTAGTGCTTTAGATTTTGACTTGTATCCAGACACATCCTATCTTAGGCCTTCTCTTCTAGAAAGAGGAAATGAGCATTGGATTAAAGGATTTATAGCTGTTAGGGACTTTCGATATCAACTAGACCAACAACTTTTTTTTTTAAGTAGGTAGAGAGGATTAAAGGCCTAGGAAATAAAATATTTTGTCCCTGTTCAAGTAGCAAATAGCAGTTAGCTTTCAAATCCAGGTGTAAAGACTCCATATTTAGGAGTGATTAGTTTGGACTTTAGCTTAGTTCTGGAAAGTGTTACATGAAAATTAAAAACAAAACAAAACAAAACAAAAAAAAAAACCCAAGAACTATAACCTGGAAAGAACCCTGAAGCTTTTTTTCTTTCACAATTTTTTTCCCTTTTTGATCTTATTTTTCTTATGCAGTATGATAAAGATGGAAATATGTATAGAAGAAATGCATAGGTTTAACCTATATTGGATTACTTGCTGTCTAGTGGAAGAGGTAGGGGAAAGGGAGGGAGAAAAATTTGGAACACAAGGGTTTTGCAAGCATGAATGTTGAAAACTATCTTTGCATGTATTTTGAAAATAAAAAGCTATTATTAAAAAAAAGAAGAACCCTGAAGCTGAGTGTAAATCTCCACTTCCTCCTCCTTACTACTTCTGTAATCAAAAATAAGTCACTTTAAATGTCTGGGTTTCAATTTCTTCTATAAAGTAATAGATAAAATTAAATTATTTTGAAAAATTCCTTCTCTACATTCTATGTTCTAATATTCTAAAGTCACCTCTAACTCTAGAATTTTATGTTCAGTAAGTAGTTCCTTTCTTTCTCTAATTTTTTTGTCTTCTAATGTTCAAAACATCCTATTTTCTAAAGGTCTCTCCAGCTTTAAAATTCTTTGTTCTAAGTTTCATCTTCCAGTTTCATGAAATTCTGTGGAGAGCTCTCAGTGTCACAGCTCGAATGCTCTGGGGATACAGAGGGTCTTGATAATGACTGACTCCCACAGGTTGTTCTGTTCTAGGACCCCAGAGAAACCCATTAGGGATCAAAGAAAACCTTGTTGCCCTTACCTGAGGCCTGTTGCTTTTACATGCATCATCCAAGTGCTTGTGCCACAGTATTGCGTGCAATCTGGAGCCAGTCTGAAACTTGTAAACATTGCCTACCATGTTAAAGAAGTTATCAGGTTAGGAAAGGGTTAAACATAAAGGTCTCAAAGCTAAAATTAACATAAAGTTACAGATAAAGCTAGATAATCTAAGTAACTAGATAGAAAAATGAAGGCAACAGGTAGTCAATTAACATTTATTAAGCACCTATTATGTGCCAGGCACGGTGTTAAGTGCTGAGGTTACAAAGAAAGGCAAAATATAGTCCCTGCTCTCTAGAAATTGATGGTCTAGTGGAGGAAATAACATGCAAACCAGATAAGCTATAGACAGGATCAGTCGGAGACAATCAACAGAGAGAAAGCACTAGAATTAAGAGGGATGAGGAAAGGCTCAGTTTTTGCTGGGACTTGAGGGAAACCAGAGAATCTAGTGACTGTAAAAAATTCACAGGAAATAGAAGGCAGGGCCACAGTCTAGATTGAGTGTAAGGATTATTCCTTCATCACTAGGTGCAGTACTGATGGAGTCCTTAGAGACATTTTCTTAGACTTGGGTCCACTTTTCATTATCTGTGATTCTCCTTCCTAATCTCACAAAATGAGACTAGCTTCCAGTTTCCTCATGCTATCCATTAACATAAACAGACACCCTATCAGGAATTCTTGCTCTCCATGGAAACAGAGATTGCATGCAGCTCTCTAGACCTTTCCGTGATTGGATTTGTTCTGTGGGAGACAGATACATCAGTGGACAATAGGGGAAGACTCCAAATGCTGCAGGCCAGAAGGTCCCTGGTTTCCATGGCCTCAAGAAAGCATGTAGAGAGGCTAGTGACTGGGTTGGATCTCTGGCAATAAGCTTTGTCTGCTCTTGATATTCAGGATACTGCCTTGACAAGAGAGAGGGATGACTCATCTGATAATAATGCTTTTCAGCTGCATAACTTCCAGCCCTTGCTTCCCTTTTCCTCCATCTAAGCATGCACATTTGTGTGCTGACAGCCCCTTTTCTGGTGTGCCCTGAGTGGTGAAGGGCTCAGTTTCTCCCAGGTGTACCTAATGATATATGCTACCAATCACCAAGCATCTTTATGGTCATCCCCTTAATAGGAGTAATGAGATGCCATAGTGGATAGGGGGCTTGGCCTGGAGTTCCAGAGTTCAAACTTGTCCTAGCTGATCCACAAATTTGGCCCCAGATGCTTCCTAGATGTGTGACCCTGGGCAAGTCACCTAACTCTGTTTGCATTAATTTTCTTACCTGTAAAATGAGCTGGCAAAGGAAATGGCAAACTACTTTGCCAAGAAAACCCTAGATGGGCTCACAAAGAATCAGACATAACTGAAAATGACTCAACAACAAGCCCTTAACATGACATTTTAATTTGTTAGTTTCCATAGCAAACATTTCTTATAGGTGATCATTCCCTTTGTAAAATTTTTTCCTCTATTTTGAGCCTTTTCTAAACTTGGCTTGATGGACTGATAGCTCCGAATCTTTCTCAGGAATCAACATTTTTAGAGACAGCCCTACTAAGCCTCAAAAGCCACGTTAGTCTGGTTCAGTTGCAGTCCCTTCTATTCTCTCCAAAAGACCAACGCTGGAGAACTCAACAAGGTCCTAAGTTTTCATTGAGTTGCCATCTTATGTCCACTTATGAACAACAGCAGCAGCATCTATGTCACATGTCCAGAAGAGAGATCTCAAATGTGAATATTAATTTTAAATTCATGGTCTCCATATATTTGCACTGTTTTTTGACTAATGAAGATTTGTTAGTCTGATTCCATATTTATTTGAACAAAACACTCAATATTCTGGAGAACAGAACAATGCTTCTCAGGTTTGATTTCCCAGTCTCTGTGCAATAATTGTAAAAAATTGGAATTATATATCAACTTTTCTTTGCAAAGGCTTTTTACAGAAAACCAATGATAAATATGTAAGAGGAACAATGATTCACTCATTTGTTTACTTTTCTGTCAAATAAGTAAATTGAATTAGATGATCTCTAATGTTCAAACTGGCTCAAATAAGAGATTCCCAGTGCCTCATCTTTCTCTAATGCAGTAATGTTTTTGATCTACCCTTCTCTTAGTTACAAAGCCATCAACTCTTTTGCCCTGAGGTAAAGGCAAATTGAGACAGTTGTTGTGGAAAGAACACTGGCTTTGTAATGGGAGGAACTGGGTTCAGTTCAGGCCTCTCTAGGTCTCAGTTTCTTCATATGTATAATTAGAGTAGATGGTTTCTGAGGGTCTTCTAGCTCTATAAGTGATCCTATAAGTGATAAATATCCACAAATGTAGATCCTGAATTATTCCAAAGGAATTCTGGTTGCTGTTTAACCTTATCTAATTTAATCAAGACCAGTGCATTTGAAGGGGTTTCTATTCCCTTTGTTTAAAACAATATAAAACCACATAGCTTCTAGAATGTGTGGGCTACCTGGTAGTGAGCCTACTGTTTTTAAAATAGATCCAGTTCATAAATACAAGGTTCATTCTCCTAGGCTGGAAAAGATGAGGGAGTAGTTGGCAGTGAAGCAAATAAATATGTGTATTCTTGGGCTCTTGCTGTATGAGTGAATCTGTAATGTTTATATATCTTTTTATAAACCATTTAGTTAGATCAACTTCTTCAGTAGCCTTTGTATTCAAATTTATCCAATACATCTTAGTGGTTTTTATCCCATTCCATCTTGCCCAGTGCACATAGTAGGTAATCAGTAAATATCTGTTGACTGAATGCTTTTGAATGAAAAAACATGTGCTGACAGTCACTGTTAAATGAATATATGAGTATCATGCAAAGAAAAAAAGGAGAACATTTTCCAGTCTTCATACCTTTGTCAGGATTATTCAACTGGAAAATATCAGGATGCTCAGGATCATCAGGTAACTGTACCATCCATCCAACAATGGAGACTTTTTTTCCAGGTGTGGATTTATACTGGAAAAGAACAAATACAGTATTGAAATCAGAGAGCAAATACATATTTATTTCATCAACTGTTAAAATATATACAATTTATTAGCAACTTATCCCATCTTTGTTGCCATATTTATCAACCCATAGATCATCACTCTTCCAACTTCTTCAATGACCTTTATACTTGATTCTGTCATTAGGATGAACATAGTGACAATGTATAAATAACTCCTGAACTTCTGCTAGGTTCAAGATGGTGTGTGAGATAGAGATAACCAATAATACCAGTTTTAAGGTTTCATTCAGTTCAAAATTGATATTCTTAAGATTATTCTCAGAGATTTTAAGATTCATGTTGATAAGTCTTCAAACACATTATCCTTATGATACCTCAATTCCAAAGATTTTTTCAGCCATATACTTCCATAGTTCTGTATTATTACTAGGTCTTTGCTATATTCAAGATACTTTGAATGATAATGAGGAAATTAATATGTATTCTGTACTTTCAAAGAATTTACAGACTAATTAGGGAGGCAACATATAGCCATGAAAAGAAAAATAACAATACAAAGAAGCACGAGACTAAATCACTTATGAGATACTTGCTTCTGAAATTTAATTCACCATATCCTCCTATTCCTTCTATTCTCCCATGTCCTCATTCAGACAGAACTGAAAGTATTTTAAATTTCAAATCCCTAAAAAATTTCACTGGGATCCATTATGACTTTGTCTCTTGATTCCTAATCTACCAATAATCTGGTTTCATGGTTCTTTATTCTGTCATAGTTCTGATCTGGTAATAATTCATTAGCAATCTTGGAAACCTCAGTCCCTGGATCTTTGGACATTCTCCATCTTGGAATCTTTAGCCTGAGGATATCTCTTAACATGAAACTCATGTGTTACTTACATGTTTTCTGTCAGTACCCCTTAAGGACTTTGCTCCAAAGTATAGCAGAGTTGATCCTGATAGTGTTACCCAGTACCTTGACCACGAGGAAAGCTGGAAAGAAAAAAAATGAGCAAAGATAAAAAATAATCCATAATCAGTAATTACTTTAATATAAATAATAACAGCAACAGTAATAACACTAATAATAACTCATGTATAAATAGTGGTTTAAGTTTATACTTAGGTCAAATCCCACCTTCTCCAGGAAATCTTTCTGGGTCACCTTTACTGCTATTATCTTTCCTCAGAGATTGTCTTCCAAATACTTTTTACTACACAATTGTCACGGTGTCTCTCCCATTAGAATGCAATCTAGTTGAGGGCAGGGTTTTACCTTTCTTTGAATCCCTAGCACTTAGTGTCTTGTACATACATAGTAGGTGCTTAATAAATATTTCTTGATTGACTGGCAAGTTTATAGTAGACTATGAGAAGTAACAATCAGCAACATGGCTCAGTGGATAGAGCCTATATGTATATGTATAAATCTAATTGGAATATAGGTAATAACCTTTTAGATATATATCTAATCTATTGGATATATACATGTATACACACGTATGTGTATATATACATATATATATTTTTCTTTTCCCCCTTTTTTGCTAATAGTTTTAGAAAGGACCCTTCTATGTGTATACTTTTTTTTTCTTTTAGGATTAAAAAACATAAATGAATGGCTTATATTGATGAAGAATTTGTTTACTGATATAGTTTACCCATGACAAATCCTGTCACCATGTGATTCTAGGCAAATTATTGAACTTCTTAGGGCTCCAGGCAACTAAGAGGATAAATTGCAGAGCAGTTACTGATCTTTACTGGCAGAGAGAATCCCCCATACTAATTAAATTACTAACTCCCAAGTTGAATAAACATACTAATTCTTTTGCTGATATTCCTTATATTCCAAGTACAAGTTTAATTTGAAAATAGGGAATGATCTTTTGGGCTTATCACTATAGTTGCTTTTGCTAATATTTTATGTAAATATTTTGCATCAATATTTCTTAATAAGATTGGTCTATAGTTTGCCTTCTGTTTTATCCTTCATTGGTTTGGGTATCAGGATCATATTTATCTTATAAAAGAAGTTTGGCTGAATGCCTTCTCTTTCAGAATAATGATTATAAGCATAAATATTAGTTGCTTGTTAAAAATCTACTTTTATATAAAGAAGTTTAATCTATTGGTATCAACTTTATGGGTTATTTGAATTTTGTATTCAAAGCTGGCTCATTTAAGAACTTTCTTCCTTGTTTTGCTAATTTTAGTATTTTATATATAAGAGGAGGTTGATAATCACTGAGCCTAGTCTTTATGAGCATGCCCAGAGTGATACTGATGTACTTCTGTATATGGAAGCCTAAGAGTCTAGGGAAATGAATGAAATGATGGGATATAATAGAAATATCTCAATAAAATTTTGGAGCATGTATTGATATTCAGAAATGCATTCTGGAAGGAGCCTTTTTGAGTTTCTTTGGAGTATGTTCAAAAAACATTGACTGAATACACACTTGATTATTTCTCTTGATTTGACCTTTTTTCTTCATGTGACTTCTCCCTGGTTGGTAGTATCTGGTGAGACCCAGTGCTGTCAAGGGAGAGCACTCAGGACCTTCCTGTGCAACGCTGACATTTGGTCCTGTGAAAATGCCTCTTGATTCTTTGCTTCAGTGTTTTGAAAGATCAGAGGCCTAGGAGTTGAATCTATGCTAGATTCTGTAGCTATCCAACTTTGAGGTCCCAAGGAGCAATGAGTGGCTTTTGTGACCCAACTCAGTGGTAGCTGGGAGGATTCATTCAACAGAAATCTTATGTTTAGATGTGCATTTGTTGGGACCAATACTATCTAGTTGCTACAATGAGTCTAAGCTAACTCTCTCCAGGGACCATGATGGTAAAAGGAAGAATGTACTTCCCCTCAGCTATTGGGAAGGGAATAACATTTATACTTGTTAAATATCTGAAGTAAATATCTCTTTGTAAAAACTAATTGATACTAATCAATTAAATGGAACTAGGATACTGTTCCATGATGATTAATAGTGGGACTGAGGAGAGGAACCAGCATACTGGAATAGGGGCTCAACAGTTAGCAGTGCAGGAGATATCCTAATCCCACAAGGGTACCTCTAAACATAGTATCTTAGTATAGTAAGAAAAAATTTCTTCTAAGTAAAGGCATTTACTAAGATAGTGAGGTATGAACGGTACCTTACTCTTATGAATAATAATATCTTGCATTATGAATAATAGCAAGACAACATAGCTCCCCAAACTTGGGAATCACCTTTCCATAAACACATAGAATTGGGGGGAAAAGTAAATACAAATCTAGAGTAACATGGTAGTAAGGCATAGGAAATACATATGGCCAAAGCAAGTCACTGCCAGCACTACAGAACCTTCATATCCCTTCTTTCTTTATAAAGTCCTCATGCTGTTTCACTCTGGATATAACATTTCTGCTGAGTGGGATGCTCCCAGCTTAACTCTCAAAGTGTCCAATCATTTTTCAGTTGTGTCTAATTCTTCATGACCCTATTTCAAATTTTTCTAGCAAAAATATTGGAATAATTTGCCATTTCCTTCTCTGGTTCATAGTATGGATATGGAAACTGAGGCAAACAGAGTTAAGTGACCTGCCCAAAGTCACACAGCTAGTAAGTCTCAGAGACCAGATTTGAACTTAGGGAGATGAGTCTCCCTGCCTCCAGGCCTGGCCCATTATCCACTGCATCCCACCTAGGTGCCTAAGCTAAATTCTTTCTCAGCCCAGAGCTAATTCTTTCTCAAAATCATAGTTAGCTCTCTTCTTTGCTGCTAGAAGTCTTGTTCCTTGAAGCTACTCCCTTCGAGGATGCTGCCTTCGTCTGTCTATCTGGAGAGGATATGTCTTTGTGTTAGCCCTTGAATTTTATGGCTCTCTGCTCCCTGTTTAATTTGGGAATCATCCACTAATTAAGACAGTTGCTAGATATAACAGCTGATGTCAGGAAGGAGAGAAAATCTGTTCCCCCTTATTGGCCTTGTGTAGAGGCACAGGGATGACACCTAAATAACTGACACACGCTTTCAATACCTTGAGATCTCTTATCCTTAAACTGATTACATCCAGAGAGTCTCAGGATTAGTAAATCTCTAGGGGTATAGTCATTCTTCACCCAGGTAATGATAACTGCTCTTCCAATTCAATCAGGATATTCATAAACACCTAGGATAGGGATGGCTTAGAAACAGTCTTTATACTTTGCTAGTAGATTTATCTCTGTTATTTGCCTTTTACTTTTTTTTTTTTTTTGCTGAGGCAATTAGGGTTAAGTGACTTACCCAGGGTCACACAGATAAGCAGTGTTAATTGTCTGAGACTTGCCCTTTACTTTTTGTGATTATCTTAACTAGCTGGAGAGGGAAGCCAAATTCCATTCTCCTTTCTCCTTCTACACAAGCTCTCATAACTAATTTCTTTTAATAACATGTGGTAGAATATTAACAACTGCTATTCTCCTGTTGGATGGAAATCCCCTAATGTTTCAGCCTCTGCAATCTGTGACTTTCTGAAAGGGCCCTCTCCCTCCTGTCTTAATGGAGTTGGAAAGCTGAAACCTTGAAAAGGGGGAGCTGGAAGCAAGTGAGTTAAAGATCTGTAATCCTATAATCAGGTTCAGGTTGAAGAGAACAGTGATGAACTTATAGCTACAAAAAAGTTTGGCAGTGAGTCACAATTTTCCTCCAACTTTTCATGGCTAACTTAGCAGCTTTATTTTGTATCTATGACTAGAAAAAAGATGAAATTATGTTTAATGGGCAACTGGTCAGATATTTGCTTTTTATAGATGCAAATACTGTGTTCTCGAGATGCAGAGGGTAGCTAAGGTGATTAGCTCAGAGACAAATCTTGATAAAACAAACTGGATGTGAAATGGAAAAATTCATTCAAGGCATGTAATATGATCTTGATGAAGATTAAGAGAGATAGGGCAGGATATGTTCTGCTAGTCATCAAAGCCAGAAAGATAACATGAATGGAGAACAGAAAATGGCCCCAAAGAAGAAAAATTGCCTGGCTGAATTTAGACAGTGTTTGTAGTACTGTGATTAAGGAGGATCCTGTTGGGAGGAGGACAGGCCTTGGGGCAGGTTCTTTGTTAGGATCAGAGCAGGAAATAAGGAAAGCAGATTTTGAGACTTTAGATGAGCTTCCAGACAGTCTGCCTGAAGATTGGTGAAAAGATCATAGCCAGGTGAAGGAAATTGAAATCAAGCAAGCAACAAGTTTTGATTCAAATGTGATAGGTGCTGACCTTGGGGGTAGGATAAAAAAGACAAAAAAAGATCATTTCTCAACATTTACGTACATGCTATACACACATGTGAGTTTTTTAGAATTAAGAATTAAGGTAAAGACAAAATAATATTCTAGGGGAGGAGTGAGTGGACTAGACAAAGACCTCATGGAGGTGATAATAATTCAGCAGAACTTTAGGGATTCTAAGAGGCAGAGGTGAGGAAGGAGAACATTTTAAGGCCTGGCAGAAAGCTTGTACAAATGTATAGAAATGGGAGTACCAAAGCCGAAGTGATTTCCTGTATTATCTAGCTGAACTACCAATTTACTGCGAGCCCAGACATATGTGAGCTGTTCAAGCCCAGTTATGTGTAGCTATTCTGCCTCCTCTAGCTCCTTCAACTGCTGCTCCCATCCTCCATTAGCTGTCATAGTAACCAAAAAACCTACATGGACCGGCACAGATCTGTGGGAAAGAGCATGTCTTTGTTGAGGTGGTTTATTTCTCAAAAGCAGAGGAAGAGCTATGTCCCTGAAAAGACTGTCAGATCCTGAAGGCAGTTATTGCTAGTCAATGCTACCATTTCTGTCTTTTCCAAGAAGTTCAAAGGACCCAACTTGACAGCAAGCCCTGCTTTCCATGCCCATTAAGTGCTTAAATCCTTCCATAGTGTGTCAAGGCTCTGGTGAGGTCAGTGGGACAATTGTAATCATAATAGAGAGATGTGTGTAAAAGGGAATTGCTCTTAAAAGCAAAAGATCTAGATCAAAATCCTACTAGCTGAACTACTTTTGATTGATCAATTGATCCAAAGAAGGTGCCTAAATCTAGTTTACACTTCTGATTGCTTCTTTTGAAATGTGTGCTCACCTGATAGAAGTATCAGTGTTAGAAAGATGAATAGGGTGGGATGATTGATTGACTAAATTGACACCCCACCCCCTTCTTACATAGTCAAGATTTTTCTCCCTGATATTTATATAGTGCTATAAAGTTTGCAAAGCAAATTATACAGATTATCATTTAATCTATATCAGATTACTTGCTGTCTTGGGGAAAGGGGAGATGAGAGAGGGAGAAAAATGAATGTTGAAAAACTATCTTTACATGTATTTGGAAAACAAAATATTATTGAAAAACAAAAGAAAGACTGATGCTTTATTATAACATGGAGGTTACCATGGGGATTTATGGCTAAAACAGCACAAAACAAGTTCTAACTAGCCCCACTGAGCTAGGATCATCCAAGTGGGGTTAATGGATTGTGCATCCACAGGGAAGATGAACCCCGATGCAGAGAGATTCAATCTTCATTTAAAGATTGGCCACGGGGGTGGGGGAAGTAGCTGGGATGGATGGGGGAATGTCTGTTTCTGGCTACAGTTGTTCCATTGATTAAGGATAGGGTCTATATTGTTGGATTCTTAAATCACTCTTTTGAATAGCCTCTTTCAGTGCTGCTACTTTTTTATTTTTATTTTTAGAATTCTAGGTATTCTAATGTTGAACTTTCAAATTTTCCTTTTATCTTGCATTTCTTTCCATTGATTTTTCTGAGCACCCACTCCCCTCCTCACCCCACTAACTCTGATTGTCTACTCTTTGATAAATACTAATTGCACCACAACTCAGGGAATCACATTGTCATTTTCGAGTGAGAGCACAGATAAGAAATGATGAATATGAAGAATAGAAATATGGGAAGACATAGGAAATACAGCAGAATGGAAAAAGAAGCAACAGAATAGTTTCTGTTTAGCACAGACTCTGGGGATATTCACTCAAGCTCTATTTGTCCAGACACCCTAGGTCCCCAGAAGGCAGGTGGCTGCTATATCTCCCTTTAGAGTTCTAAGGGTAGCCCTGAAGGTTTGGGGGTTGTTTCTCTAATGTTATTCCTCAAATGCTCCTACTGGTGTGCTTATCCTCATGGATACTGATTGATATAAATTAGTTAGAAAAAGTATTTGTTTATATGGTAAGGGAAAGAAGATGGCTGAAAAGAACCACTAGTTTTATAGATATGGGTAGCCAATCACAGGAAGCTACCCCTATCCATGTGGAAGAGAATTAATCTGACTATACTACAAGGTTTGTCAAGGGTACCTCCATTAGTTGAACTAGATATGCCCATATAAGCCTGAGTTACTTATAAAATTCAGAGGAAAGAGGGCTCAAGATAAGTAATGTAATGAGGGAGGGTAACTCACAGCTCCTAGTTGTTAGAAGTCCTTTCTTCTTCCTCCTCTTCCTCTTCTTCTTCCTCCTTCTCCTCTTCATAATAGCTAACATTTCTATGTGTCAGACTTACTATGTGTCAGGCACTGTGCTAAGTGTTTTATAATTATTGTCTCATTTCATCCTTGCAACAACCCTGAGAGTTAGATATTATTATTCCTATTTTTCAGTTGAGGGAACTGAGACAGAGATGAAATGATTTGTACAAAGTCACACAGCTAGTAAATGTCTGAAATGAGTTTAGAATTTAGGTCTTTCTGGCTCCAAGGCCAGAATTCCACCCACTGTGTTCCATATTACTTTCCTGGGATACTCAAGAAATTCGCCATGGGCATGATGTAGATCCTGATTTCAGGACCTCTTTACACTCTCAAAAATTATTATGTGGGTATTGTCAATCATTATTTACTGTATTAGAAATTAAAATATCAGTATTATTATGAAAATAGTTTTGACCTCATGGATCTCCTGAAAGTGTGTTAGAAACCCCTCAAAGTCCCTGAATTACAGTTTTAAAATTGCTGTTGTAGCTTTTCTGCTGGACTCCTTGTAGAGTCTCCAAGTGTGTCTAGTTTGCCCTTGTCTCCTAATGAAAACATTATCACAAATCACTGTAGGTCTGGAGATATTGCTTGTTTGTTTGTTTTTTAAGCATTTTATTTGTAAAACATAGGCATGGGTAATTTTCATCATTGACTCTTACAAAACTTTCTTGTCTGGAGATATTGTTAAGATGATAATAACAAAGTCCAAATACTTTGACCTTCTGTAGTTTACAAGGTCTCTAGTCAAAGGTGGGAGCAAAAGCAAAATGAAGCTAGGGATTTTCTCTTCCTTCCCTTTTCCCCAACCCAAGTGATTCTTTTTCAGGGTCTTGGCTGAAGTAGCCCTGTACTTTCTGCTGCTGGATACTGAAATTCTCAGTTCCACACTAACTCATTGGTTTTATATGTGTCCCACAAGCTGTGATGAAGTCCTTCAACCAAATCTGACTATTATCTAGCTGAACTACTTTTGATTGATTAATTGATCCAAAGGAGGTGCTAGCTTATATTCTGATTGCTTCTTTTGAGATGTGTGCTCACTTGATAAAAGTATTAGTGTTAGTAGTGTAGAATAGGGTGGGATGATTGATTGACTAAATTAACACTTCTCACTTCATTCTTCCATATTCAAGATTTTTTTCCTCTGACAAATGTCAACATGTAGTGCTATACAGTTTGTAAAACACTTTATACATATCATTTAAGCCTCACAATTATCCTTGGGGCAGTACTAAAGGTTATATTTTATTTAAATCCAGATATTTTTGGCTCTGAATTCAATATGCTATTTCCTTTTTTTTATAACTTTCACCATGAAAAGAAATAAATCAAACTATAATTAAAAACCCAAGAGAAGTACAATGGAAAATATTATTGCTACTTGGTTAAAGTTAAAGTCATGGTCTTTTAAAAAATTAATCAGTAAATAGGAGAGAGGGTAGTTGCATGTATAATCATCCCCTTCACCTTCCCATATTTTTGTTTGTTTGTTTGTTTGTTTTGCTGAGGCAATTAGGATTAAGTATTAAGTGTCTGAGACCAGATTTGAACTCAGATCTTCCTGACTTCAGGGATGGTGCTCTCTATCCAATGCACCATCTAGCTGCTCTTACTTTCCCATATAGTTTTGCTTAATTGCTTATAGGATCTTGGCTGTTTTGTTTTATTTGAGTGGTCTGGTTTGGAAGTTTGTTATTTTGTTGACATTGATTTTGTTCATGAATTTGCTTGTATTATCTTTCTTTGGTTTCTTATCCATATGACTGAATACATGTAATTAAAACAAAATTTATCAAATTATTAAATCCCTTAATCACTGCATGCACACAAAATTAGATACATCAAAACACAGAATGGATTTCCATGGGATATAATTTGTCCCTCTTCACTCAAGATCTTATATTTGGCAAGGGCTAGAAAATAATTTTCCAATTATATTTGCACTGGGAATTTTCATTCAGATATGGCTACCCTTTCAACTCTGAGGTTCCATGATCTTGAATTTCATCCAACAAAATGTGGAGAAAACAACAAAAACAAATGTTTTTATGAATATGATTCACAGGATCAGAGATTTAGAGATGGAAAGGATTGCTGAGGTCATTTTATAATTGAAGAAACTTGAGACCCATAGAGATTATGTGATTTGCCAAGGTCACATAGGCATTCAATGGCAGGGCCAAATTTTGAGGACTGCATATCTGAGGACTTCAAATTCTACACTTTTTCTAATATACCATACTTATCTTTGACTGTTTCCCTTCTACTTTCTTTAGTTTCCACTGACATTTTAAATTTCACATTACTTTATCTTTTTATAAAACATCTTGACATTTTTCCCGTTTTTTTTTCTTTTCTTTTTGTTGCAGGTGGAAGGGATTTATGTTGTATTCATATCTTCCTTTTATTCCATTTTATGAGTTCTCTCTAGCCTTTTAAATCCTTCAGTCCTCCTTGAATCCTTTCTGGCATTATTATAGTCTCCATTTCTGCAATAGTTTTGTTCTTTGCTTTTCCTTTACTATAGAATTATGAAACTTTCAAAAAGTTTAAAAAGTTAAAAAGACTTAGAAAAATTTATTCATTGTTGTGCAAGTTTTAATTTTCTTGCTATTGTGTCTGGTATTTTATTTTGTTTGTTTTAATCCTTCTCTCTTAGCATTTCTGGATCCTTGGAATGGTGGACTTGATTCCCTTGCTCACTTGGCCTTCTGCCCCAAAATATCTTGGTTTGGAAATTTCAGAAACGTTCCTATCCCCTCTGGTGCAACGGTAGGAAAGGGGGTAGGACAAGGTTTTTTCCTTTTTCCCCAGCCAAATGAAGTGGCTTAACTTGGCTGAGTTACTACTGCTCTTCTTCAGTGGTTGTTGCTTCTGTGCCAGGGCAAGCCCTGAGTGGGGGCCTTTGTTGCTACTCCAAGGCAAACCCAATGAAAAAGTCATTATGACTGGCTCTGAACAAACTCCACATGGATAAAAAGAGAATAGAGATTATAAGAGAATTTAAAAAAATGATTTCATGAGTGCAAGATGAGAAAGGTATGGCTATGCAACAGTTCATCTAAGAAAGAGCTGTGGTTTTTTAAGGATCTACAAGTTCAACAACAGCCAGTAAATTGATATTGCAGCCAAAGAATTAATGCAATTTTGGATTGCATTGAGAGAGGTACAGAGTTCAGTAAAAGGAAAATATTCCTCCCATTCTGCTCTGGCCTGGTCAGACTACATGTGCAGTGTTAGTAGTAGTTCTAGGTACCATATTTTAGAGAAGAGACATATTCTGGAAAGTGTCTGGAGGAAAATAATCTCTAGTATCATAAAGGGCCTGAAGAGCATGCAATGTGAAGATTAGTTTAAGGAATTAAGAGATATTGAGCCTGAAGAAGAGGGAACTTATGAAGAATATAAATAACTATCTTCAAGTATCTGACAGACTAATATATGGAAGACTTGTTTTAAGGTTCCAAAAGATAGAATTAGAAGCATTAGGTAGAAGATGTAGAGAGGGACAATGTAAGGGAAAACTCTTTAATAATTACAGCAATCCAAATAGAATTAGTCCTTCAGGAATGGTGGTTAAATTTCCTTTCACTAATAGTCTTTCAATAAAGACTGGATAACAATTTGTTGGATATATCATAGAAGGGACACTTGATTGAATGAGATGATTGTCTAAGTTCAATTCTGACTTTTAGAGACTGAAATTTTGAGGTGGTACAGATAATACTTGCTGGTAGCAGTAGTAGAAAGAGAATAATACAGTTAAAAATTGAATTGCCTCTCCTTCTTACCCCTTTTCTATCCTCAAAGGTTTAAGAGTAGTAATGGATATTTTTGAGATCAAGACATAAAGGAGGCTGGAGGGTGGGGAGATTTAGAGAAATTTAGGCCAATTCCCCAATTCCAACAGGGATACGGCAATCCTACTTCTTAATATTTTTGAAAAGTGGGCACTGAAGCTGAAGGAACCATTCAGGCTACCATTTCATAGAATCCCAAATATATATGTGTGATATCAAACAACTCCATAGTAGGGAGATCAGTGGTTGGAGTTACCTATTCCCAAGTTCTTATTCACTGCAGCTGACCCACTAGGAAAGATGTAACTGCTAATTAACTTTCAAATTCCCTGATCACTTTGTGTTATGTGAACTGAAGGACAATGGAGAACTTTAAGGATTTAGCTCTAGACCACGGGGAACAGATACCCGGACAACATTGAGCTGTGGGCAAAGGTCTTAGAAAGTTTTGACGTGTCTTCCCTCCCTGGAAACTCTTCAGTGAACAGTATTGTTCTTAGCATTTGAAAATTTATGCTGTATGACCCCAAGATCTTATGGAATGTATAAGTAATTTTTTTTGGTCTAACTTTATTGTCCCTAGGGTTGCCTACCTTTTTTTTTTTACATATTTCCAAACTTATCATTGTTGTGCAAGAAAAATCTTATCTACACAAACGATATAACAGATAAAGGAAACACAATGTAAGCAAACATCAATCAGGGAGTATGAGAATGTTATGTTGTGGTCCACATTTCACATCCCTCTCTCTGGGTGTATATGGCTTTCTTCAGTGAACAATTGGAGGTGGTTTGAAACATTTCATTGTTGAAGAGAGCCATGTCCATCAGAATTGATCGTCATATAGTACTGTTGTTGCCGTGTATAATGATCTCCTGGTTCTGCTCATTTCACTCAGCATCAGTTCATGTAAGTCTCTCCAGGCCTCTCTGAAATCATCTTGCTGGTCATTTCTTACAGAACAATATATTCCATAATATTCATATACCATAATTTATTCAGCCATTCTCAAATTGAAGGGCATCTATTCAATTTCCAGTTTCTAGCCACTACAAAAAGGGCTGCCACAAACATTCTTGCACATGTGGGGCCTTTTCCTTCCTTTATGATTTCTTTGGGATATAAGCCCAATAGAAATGCTGCTGGGTCAAAGGGTATGCACAGTTTGATAACTTTTTGAGCATAGCTCCAAATTGTTCTCCAGAATGGCTGTATCCGTTCACAGCTCCACCAACAATGCATCAGTGTCCCAGCCCTCCCACAACCCCTCCAACATTCATCATTAACTTTTCCTGTCATTTTAGCCAATCTGACAGGTGTGAAGTGGTATCTCAGGGTTGTCTTGATTTGCATTTCTCTGATCAATAGTGATTTGGAGCACCTTTTCATATGACTATAAATAGTTTTAATTTCATCCTCTGAAAATTGTCTGTTCATATCCTTTGACCATTTATTGATTGGAGAATGGCTTGAATTTTTATAAATATGAGACAATTCTCTATATATTTTAGAGATGAGACCTTTATCAGAACCCTTAAATGTAAAGATGATTTCCCAATTTATTGCTTCCCTCCTAATCTTGTCTGCATTGATTTTGTTTGTACAAAAACTTTTTA
>JAJPUD010019536.1:0-26371 GCA_023553655.1 Myrmecobius fasciatus | reverse complement strand
AAAGGAAAAGCTTGGGAAAAAAAGTTTTTGCAAAGGTCAATGTTGAAAGGTCACTCATATGTTTTGTAAATAAAAAGCTTTATATATATAAAAATAGATTATCAAACTTACTGGCATAAAGTTGGGCAAAGTAACTCCTAATTATTGCTCTAATTTCCTCTTCATTGGAGGAAAGTTCTCCCTTATCATTCTTGAGAGTAACAATTTGATTTTCCTCTTTCCTTTTTCTTATCAAATTAACTAAAGGCTTATCTATTTTGTTAGTTTTCTCATAGAACCAACTCTTAGTTTTATTAATTCAATAGTTTTCTTATTTTCAATTTTATTAATTTCTCCTTTTACTTTTAGAATTTCCAATTTGGTATTTAATTGAGGGTTTTTAATTTGTTCTTTTTCTAGTTTTTTTTAATAATAAGCCCAATTCGTTGATCTTTTCTTTCTCTATTTTATGCAAGTAAGCATCCTAGAGATATAAAATTGCCCCTTATAACCGCTTTAGCTGTATCCCACAAATTTTGGTATGTTGTCTCCTTATTGTCATTCTCCTGGATGAAATTATTGATTGTGTCTTTCACCCATTCATTCTTCAGGATTAGATTATTTAATTTCCAATTAACTTTTGGTTTATTTTCTCCTGGCCTTATATTGCATGTGATTTTTATTGCATCATGATCTGAAAAGGATGCATTTACTATTTCTGCCTTTCTGCATTTGATTTTGAGGTTTTTATGCCCTAACACATGGTCAATTTTTGTATAGGTTCCATGGACTGCTGAGAAAAAAGTAAACTCCCTACTGTCTCCATTCAATTTTCTCCATAGATCTATCATATGTAACTTTTCTAACAATTGGTTTATCTCCCTAGTTTCTTTCTTGTTTATTTTGTAGTTTGATTTATCTAATTCTGAGAGAGCAAGGTTGAGATCCCCCACTAGTATCGTTTGGCTGTCTATTTCTTCTTGCATCTCTCTTAATTTCTCCCCTAGGAATTTGTGTGCCATTGCACTTGGTACATATATATTTAGTATAGATATTGCTACATTATCTATGGTACCCTTTAATAAAATATAGTTTCCTTCCTTATCTCTTTTGATTAAATCTATCTTGGCTTTTACTTGATCTGAGATGAGGATTGCTACCCCTGCTTTTTTTTTGTTCACCTGAAGCATAATATTTTCTGCTCCAGCCATTTACCTTCATCCCATATGTGTCACTATGTTTTAGATGTGTTTCTTGTAGACAACATATTGTGGGATTCTGGTTTTTAATGCAGTCTGATATCTGCTTCCGCTTTATGGGAGAGTTCATCCCATTCACATTCACAGTTAGAATAACTGATTCTTTATTTCCTGCCATCTTATTTACCCAAGTTATGTTTTCCCCTTTCCTTTCCCCTTTCTCCCTTCCCCCCTCCTCAGTACTTTGCTTTTGATGACCCCCTCCCCCAAACAATACTCCACCCTTTAGATCCCCTCCCCCTGTTTTTACTCCTTTCCCCTGATTCTTCTATTTTGCCTTCTATTAGTTTATCCCTTTCTTTTTCCTCCTTTCCCTCCCACTTCTCTCTAGCAACAGACAAGTTTCTATGTGAAATCAAATGTCTTATATATACTTTTAGAGCCCAACCTGATGAGAGTAAGATTTACACAATGCTCATCTCCCTCCCCTCTTTCTCTCAATTATATTAGGTTTTCTTTGCCTCTTCAAGAGATTTTACCTTGTTTTTACCTCTTTTTTTTTTGGATCTTATTTTACCACTTTTTCCCTCTTTTCCCCAGTATGACAACCTTTTCCCCTCTAGTTCTCTTTTTCATATTATCAAAGTAATATCTAGTTAATTATACCCCCAAACATTAAGTATCCCCCTAGTAAAAATAAAGTTCTGAAGAGTCCTTTCCTTTTTACCTTTTTATGTATCTCTTGAGTTCTGTGTTTTGGTGTCGAATTTTTTGTTCAGCTCTGGTCTTTTCATTAGAAATAGGTGAAATTCACCTACATCATTGAATGACCATCTTCTTCCCTGGAGGATAATGCTCATTCTAGCTGGATAGGTTATTCTTGGTTGCAATCCAAGTTCCTTTGCCCTTTGGAATATCTGGTTCCAGGCCTTTCGATCCTTCAGTGTGGAGGCTGACAGATCCTGTGTGATTCTATTTATTGATCCTCGGTATTTGAATTGTTTCTTTCTAGCTGCTAGCAGAATCTGTTCCTTGGTGCTATAGTCCTGGAATTTAGCCACGATATTCCTTGGGGTCTTAATTTTGGGGTCTCTTTCAGGAGGTGATCGGTGAATTCTTCCAATGGTGATTTTGCCCTTTGATTCTACAATCTCAAGGCAGTTTTCTTTCAGGATTTCCTGGAAGATAGTGTTTAGATTCTTTTTTTCATCATGGCTTTCAGTAATTCCAATAATCCTTAGATTGTCTCTCCAAGATCTATTTTCCAAGTCAGTTGTTTTTCCTAGGAGCTGTTTCATATTTTCTTCTAATTTTTCATTTTTTTGATTTTGTTTGACTGATTCTTGAAGTCTTATTGAGTCATTCACTTGCATTTGTTCAATTCTTATTTTTAAAGTGTTGTTTTCTTCAGTTACCTTTTTAAGCTCCTTTTGTAACTGGCCAATTTGTTCATTGCACTCTTTTTCTACTTCACTAATTTTATTTTTCAATAAATTGTTGTCTTTTTCATAACTCTTTTGCAGGGCATCATATCCTTTTTGCAAGATGTTGTATCCTTCTTGCACTGATTTCAGTTTATTTTCCCATTTATCCTCCAGCTCTCTTTTGAGGTTCTTTAAGCAATCTTCCAGAAAGGCCTTTTGAAAAGGGGACCAGTGATGGTCCTTGCTGATTTTCTCTGGAGTTTTGTCTAAAAGAACCTCAGTATCTGGGGTCATTGCTTCTTTGCCTTGATAAAAGCTGTCTATGGTGAGAGCTCTCTTTTGCTTCTTCATTTTTTTTTAAGACAGCGTGGATATCTCTTTAAGGTAGGGAAAAAAAAAACGGCAGCTGAAAGGCGGCTGAAAAGCTTTGCCCTGGGGCACTTCGGCGAGTTGACTTAAGGTGCTGGGCCAGTGGGGGCTAGGACTAAGTCTGAATTACTCCTTAAACAAGGCAAGTCTGCCAGAACACCTGCCCCCAATCAGGGCAGAGTGTCCCGAGTGCCTCAGATAAACTCCAGGTGTTTGGAATTTGGAGTTTGGAGTTTGGAATTTCTGCCACAATAAGCTGAGCTGAGTCCCACCGTCACTTCCCGCCTACACAGAAGTCATCTATTTATCTCTCTGTCCCAGTCTGACTCACCTGATATGAAGTTATCCAGAGAGCCATGCCCAAATATTTCTGAGTTCTTTGACTTGAAGATCAGTTCAGAGGCTTATTTTATTGTTGATTTGAGAGAAGATCGGAGGAGAGGCATAAAGTCACCTTTTCACTTCGCCATCTTGGCTCCGCCCCCCCTTTCTACGTGAAGATATAATTGATGAGGTCCAGGATCACTAGATGACCTGATAAGATCATGATATTTCCTGAGGCAAGCTGGGAAGGGCTGTGGGGGGGAAATCAATGCTCAGCCTTACAGTCCCAGACCTGTGAAGGTCTTGGGAAACCCCACTTTACTATACCCAATCACAAAGCCAAGTTATGACTGTAAACCCCTGAAGTTAGTTATATTTCCCCTATAAATCTGTCTGTGGTCCACACCATCTCTGCTGAACTTCCTTTGGGTTAGCCCACCATGAAGGTGGTGTCTTTCTTCCTCTCCCACCTCCCCATGCCTCATGGTATCTTTAGCTAACTAACTCTTTTAGGATGCTAAACTTCATTATGAATTTAGCCTTGGCAGTCAGCGGCATATTCCCACCTCTTGATGTATTCCCTTTCTCCTGGTTAATTGTGAGTTTCACTGGGGAACTTCTTTTCCTTTGTTAATTGTTGAAATCCTTTTCCTTGCTAATTCTATTGTTCTTCCAATACTATTTCATATTTATCACTCCTGCTGTCTATTTTACCTTTTCATTTTGTCTGTAAACTCTTCTCATAAATAAAAGTACTTTTTGGCAACGAAAAAGCCATTGTGAATTCTTTACGTGTAAATTGCTACTGAACCCCATTATTTGATGCCAAACTTCAACCTCATCAAAATATTATTTAGCATAATATATGCAAAGCACTTTGCAAATCTTGAAGTATTATATAAATTCCCTTTGGCTATTATCTCTGAATTTGAAAATTGTTTTGCTTTTGACCCATCTCTCCTGAAAACTACACTGACTTTCTCAATAGACTTCACTCAAATGTTATGCATCACATAATCCTCCTAGAAGGTTTCTCTACAGGTGTTAACAATTTAAAATTTCCCTTATTTCCTTTGTGGCTCCAAGTTTTTCAAGCTGCATGAGACCCCATTCTGGCTCTATGCACAATGATTTCTGGGAGCTGGTTCTATCCCTTACTACTTTTAGACAGGCAAAGCTTCAGGTCTTGATTACCAGAGTTTGCATTGGCTTCCATTTCACATAATAAATTTCTGCTCAGATTACCTGCAGGTTTAAGGACCTTTGATGTAAGAATGGATGCAAGGTCCTTGGGCAGTCTCAAAGCTTTAGGCCTTTTGCCAGAATACAAGCTGGATTCTACCTATCTTGGTGTTATGCCTCTACCAGTTCGCACAGTCTTATGGCCATTTTTTTTATGTAATCCTGGAGTGAATAGAGCAGTTTATTTTCTAGATCTTTGTTCTTTTTGATAATAATTTAGATATTTACTAGAGTAAATATATAAGAGCTATACTTCATAACATGTTGCTATCTTAGTCCAGAAAGTTTCTGTATCTAATGACATAAGCAAATGGGATTTTTTTTTCCTGGAGATGGATGTGCTATTCCATGCCAGATATAGTATGGGTATGGCCCAGATAAATTTAAAATATTTTTAGTATTAAAAAGATCTTCCATGCCTATATTTTAGAGGGCTTGTATAAATGAATATTACACATAAAAGGCTTTTTCAAGATTTTTAATATATTCATGTGTTTTGCAATGTTTTTGTTTTTAATGTGATTATGTTTATTGTTTGTCTGCAATATTCCTCCAATAAATTCAACTTCATCTTAATTAATATATTATGCATAAGTTTTTGTAATCTTTTTGCCAGAATTTTATTTAAATTTAAAATAGTTATTTATTAACGATATTAGTTTATACTTCTGTTTCTTTGCCTTGTCCTCTGGTTTAGGCATTAGTACTATATTTATCTTATAAATGGAGTTTGTAAGAATTCTTTATCAATTGTTAAGTCAAGTTTATACTGTATAGGTTTTAAAAAATAGAATTCCCCTGTAAATTCATTTGAGTTTATTTTCCTTTGCAGTTAGTTCAATTTCTTTTAGACTGGATCTCCAAAGTCTCTATTTGGTGTTCAATTGACTTAGCATTTCATATTTATGTATTTAAAGTATTAATAATCAAAATACTGTGTATCTTTATAGAATTGATTAAATCATAATTAAATTTGTATTAAAAATCAAACAGACAAGAATATTAATAGGTAATGGTGAGAAAAAAAAGCAGGTGAGAGTTTTCTTGTATATTCTCAGGTTTAAAATCCATTATAAAGTAATTATAAAAATTATTTGGTTCTAGATGAAAAATAGATTTATAGAATTGTATAAAGATATATATCCAAACATGTACAGAAAATTTGTGATTTCTTAAATTTTTGAAATGATTTTAAATGGGAATAAGAATTTATCATTATAAAAATGTACTTGGGATAATTGACAAGTAATTTTTTTTTAAGAAAATGGCATTTAGACCAGAATCTTTTACAATATAGTAAATTCCATCTGCACAATACATTTAAATTAAAAATACAAATTACATAAAAATGAAAGAAAAGGGAATAATTCAGTTTTTACTATTTTACTCATGAAAAGAAATAGATATTTATTTAATTTAGAGGTTTTAAATCAAGTTCTTCTTAGAATTTCTCACTCTAAGTGCACAATGGGATAGGAAGAGAGAGAGAATTTAGAACTAATTTTTTAAAAAAATGTCAGAACAATTTTTTAAAAAGAAATGCTCTTTTTCTTTTGGATTCTCAGCTTTGTTGGTACTTAATTGTGTATAGGTTTGTATAATTCTTTTCATTTCTTTTTAGTTTTTTTATAATTTCATTTTGTTATTTTTTATTTTATCGGTTTTATCTTTTTGATTAGATCAACTAGAAAATCATCATTTATATTGTTTCTTTCATAGAATTAGATTTTCTTTTTATCAGTTATATAAAAAGACTCCAATTTTTGCTCTCCAATTTGTTTCTCCTCTAATTTTCAGGATTTCTCTCTTTTCTATTTATTTTGGACTTATTTGTTGGCTTTCTACTTTTAATAAATATATTCAATCTATTAATCCTTTTTTCTTCTGCCATTTAAGTACTTTCCTCCCATTTAAGTACTGTTTTAGATATGTCCCAGAAATGTTAGTGTGTTGTGTTATCGTTATCATTGCCCTTCAGTTATTGTTTCCAAGATTTTTCTTTAACTGACTGCACTATTGTCTTTATTTAGTTTTGTTTCTTTTGCTTGTGCTCCCTGAAATATTACTATTTTAATTGCATCATAACCTATAAAATAAATTTAGTATTTAATATTTTATATTTATTTTCAATTTCTCTTTTTTATTGTCTAATTTTGAAAAAGCATATGGTCCTGAGAAATATGTATATTATTTAATGATCTCATTCAGAAAGCACCATTAATCTTTTGGCTCTAAATTTTTCAAAACTTATTTTGGGTTTATATTTTTCTTTTTGTTTATCTCTTTGTTAGATTTGTCCACCTATGAGAGAGGAATATTAAAGTCTCTTATTATTGTTTTGTTAATCTGGGTCTTTTTTGAAAATTTTTTTCCTTATGAATTCAGATGTTATATCATTTGGAACATAAATTTTTAATTTTTACATTGGTTCTTTATATTTCTGTTAAGCATAACTTCTGCTTTTTTGTTGTTATTATTCATTGGTTGCATTGTAGATTTTGTTGTAGCTTTTCATTTGATTCTTATTATGTTTTTGCTTTTTGTATGTGATAATTTTAAATAACAAATTATAGGAGTTTGGTTTTCTTAGCCATTCCACAGCTTTTTCATTTCATTAGCTAGACTATTCATTTACATTTAAAATTATGAAAGTCAGATTTATGTTTTCCTCTATTTGTGTCTCTAATACTGCCTTTAAAAATCTCTTCTATCTTTTAAGTCAGTACTTTCAACTATTAGCTATAATTAAGCTATTTTAATATGATCCTGTTCTATACACACACATATACACACACACACACACATTCACATATTTCCCTAGCTTGGGACATTGACTTAAGTTGTTGATTTATTTTTCTGTCATTTACTTAGGTTTTTTCCTCTCTTTTTTCTTTTCCTCTCTAAGTTAAACAATCCAGTATTTTCTTCTGTTTTCCTCCTTTCCACCTTCTTTTGTTTGTGAACTTTCTAGACCTTACAAAGAAAGATTTCTTTGCTTTTTCCTCTTCCTTAATTCTATTTAGTTTTATTCCCTGATTCATGGCTTACATTCTTTATTATTCTTTCCTTAATTCAAATTCCTCATGGAATGAAATCTTCTAAAATATCAGGTTTGTGTTCTCTCTTTTAACAAATTTTATTTTACTGGCTTTATTTTTAATTATTTTTATTCTGCACATAAATATCCCCAAAACAAGCATTTCCATATGCAAAAGAAAACAGAGGACTGTTTGCATATAAAACCATGAATATCTATTATGTATAGCTTTTTAAAGAAGTATTTTTAAAATTCAGCTTGATATTTCTAAAGCAGTCTATCTGCATCTTATTCTGAATTTCCTTCTATTCTCTTTTGGATGTTTTAACTGCTTCAATGACCTTCTTTTCTTTTCTCTAAATCCCTCCATCTCTCCCAATTGAAAAGCTGATCTAGGGAGGAAAAAAGCCCTTGCAACAAATAAAAATGGTCAAGCAAAATAGATCTATAAATTGGTCTTCTCTTAAAGTATATCACATTTTACACTTTAATTATACCATCCTTTTGTCAATAGGTAGTAATTTGTTTTGCCATAGGTCCTTTGGAGTAATGTTGGTTATTGGATGAATTAGTCTTCCAAAAGTGTTATCTTTACACTGTTATTGTTGTATATAAATTGTTTTACTAGTTCTGCTCACTTCACTTTGCATCAGTTCAGTACTCAAATTTCGCAGGAATTTTCCTTTTTATAAATTCATCTTTTCATTATTTCTTATGGTACAATAACATTCCATTAAAATATATAACATAATTTATCCAACAATTTCTCAATTTCTGGGAATGCTCTTTTCCCCTCAGTTATTTACTACAACAAAAAGAGCATCTATTAACAAGATAGATGTGTGTGTGTGTGTGTGTGTGTGTGTGTGTGTGTGTGTATGGGGATGGAGAGAGAGAGAGAGAGAGAGAGAGAGAGAGAGAGAGAGAGAGAGAGGGAGAGAGAAGGAAGCATGGCACAGGGAGGCCTGGCACAGGGAATATTAGTGGAAGCTCTTAGCCAAAATACATCAAGGTTGGCTATTTTGTCCTGTTTCAGAAGGCCAGTAGATCAGCAGATCAGCCCAGTACAACTTCAGAAGGCAAACTGTGAACCTTTGAATCCCCAACATGTGGGACTTGGCCAGACCCAGGCAGTGCAATGGGGGAAGCCTGCAGCACCACCAAACCCAGTATGATCAGTGAGAAGCATCTGACACCCTGCAGAGGAAGCTTGGGACAATCTCAACTGTGCCCTAAGAATAGACCTCAACCTATAAAAATGAGCAAAAAAAGTGAAAAGAGCTCTGACCATAGAGACAGGAAGATCAGAACACAAACCCAGAAGAGGAAAGTAAAGGCAAAATGCTTTCAGGTGAAGCCTCAAGAGGAGATATGAACTGGTCTCCAGCTCAAAAGGCTCTTTTGGAAGAATTCAAAAAAGAAATTAAAAGAGAAATAGAAGAAAATTTGGAAAGAGAAATGAGAGCTATGCAGGAGAGATATGAAAGTGGGGTGGCAGGGGATAGAAGCCAACAGCTTGGAAAAGGAAGCACAGAAACTGGCTGAAGAAAATAATTCCTTAAAAAATACATTTGACAAAATGTAAAAAATATACTGAAGAAAATAACTTCTTTAAAAATAAATTTGGTGCAATGGAAAAAATACATACTGAAGAAAACTACTCCTTTAAGAATAAATTTAGTGAAATAAAAAAAAAAAACATACTGAAGAGAACTTTTTTTCCCTGAGGCAATTGGGGTTAAGTGACTTGCCCAGGGTTACAGCTAGAAAGTGTTAAGTGTCTGAGGCCAGATTTGAACTCAGGTACTCCTGATTTCAGGGCTGGTGCTCTATCTACTGCACTACCTAACTGCCCCCAGAGAACAACTTCTTAAAAAATAAATTTGGTGAAATAGAAAAAGAAAAAATAGAATTGCTGAAATAGGAAAAAAAAATCTAATGCACAAAACAAGTCCATTTGACCCAAGAATATTATAGCCAAATCCTGGAACTCCCAAGTCAAGGAGAAAATACTGCAAGCAGCCAGAAAGAAACAATTAAAATAGCAAGAAGCCACAATCAGGATTACCCAAGACCTAGTTGCTTCCACATTAAAGGATCAGAGAGCTAGGAATATGATACTCTGGAAGGCAAAGGAACTTGGACTACAAACAAGGATCAATTATCCAGCAAAATTGAGCATTATTTTTAAGGGGAAAAGATGGGAATTTTCAATCATTTCTGATAAAAAGACTGGAGCAGAACATAAAATTGGATCCCAAATACAAGACTAAAGAGAAGCATGAAAAAGTAAACAGAAGGGAAAAATGAACAAACTTATGTTTTTTAAAAGGTTAAAATTTAGGGGCAGCTAGATGGCGCAGTGGATAGAGCACCAGCCCTGAAGTCAGGAGGACCTGAGTTCAAATCTGGTCTCAGACACTTAACATTCCCTAGCTGTGTGACCTTGGGCAAGTCACTTAACCTCAGTTGCCTCCGCAAAAAGCCAAAAAAAAAAGGTTAAAATTTAAACATTTTACATGGTAAAATATGTATAACTCTTGAGAACTGTATCTTTGTCAGGGCAATTAGAATGAGTATTTAGAGGGTGTACATATAGGTTGACTTTAATGTGATGATTTAAAAAAGAAAATGGGGATTGTACTGGAAGAAAAGAAAGGGGAGGTAAGAGGGAATGAATTATGTCACATGAAGAGGCAAAAAAGACCTATTACAGTTGAGGGAAAGAAGGGAAAGGGATGAACATTATTTGAATCTTAATCTCATCAGATTTGGTTGAAAGAGGGGATAACATACACACTTAATTTGGTATAGAAATTTGTCTCACTCTATAGGATAGTAAGAGGTGAAAGGAGAAAGGAAAGAGGGAGATTAATAGAAGAAAGGGCAGAAATAGAAGGGGAAAGGATAAGAAAGAGGGGAGGACTGAAAATATGGTGGGCAGATTGAGGGAGGTAATGGTCAGAAACAAAACACTGGTGAGGAGGGAAAGTATAACTTGGGAAAAAATAGGATGGTGGGAAATACAGAGTTAGTAATCCTACCTGTGAATGTGAATGAGATGAACACTCCCAAAAAATGGAAGTAAATAGCAGAATCCCACTATATATATACATGTATATTTTAACAAGAAACACATTTGAAGCAGAGACATACATACAAAGGCAAAATGCTGAAACAGAATATATTATGCTTCAGCTGAAGTAAAAAAAAAAAGCAGGAGTAATAATTTTGATTTCAGATCAAGTAAAAGCAAAACTAGAACTAATTAAAATAAAGAAGGAAACTACATCTTGCTAAAAGGTACCATAAATGGATTTCTGGGGGTGAAATCAAGATGGCAGAGATCAGACAGGAGTATCTGTAACCTCCTCTAACCTTCCCTCAGAACAACAGCAGATGAAGCCTCTAGACTGGTTTTGAAGTCAAAGAATCCACAATATCTGGAGTACAACATATTTCTAAAAGAAGAAACACTGGAAGAACTTCAAAACAGGTCTATTTCAATTGGGCAGGGGGGTGGTCTGCCAAACCCAGACTGCAGCACAGGGAGATTGGGGCAGAGAGCTGGAGCAGAAGGCAGAGCCTTGTGGCTTTCACACACCTGGGAGTCTTCTGTGGGTCTCTTAGGCCAATCTGTCCTGATTGTAAGCAGGTGGTTTGGCAGATCTGCCTTTTGTGGGGGGTAGATTGTCAACCACTGAACCCCTGAAGAGCACCAGACCTAGCTGCCATTACACAGCATCCTAAAGCAATCAATCAATCAACAGAACTGCCCCAGGGAAAATTAAAGCAGTTGTCTCTTCTTTGCTTTGAACAGACAGACATAAGCTGGACCCCATGTCACAAGGCTTTCTTTGAAGATTGCATAAAGGATTTTAAAATAGAGTTAGAAGAAATATGGGGAAACGAAATGAGATCATTGCAGAAAAAAAATGGAAAAAATAGAAAAAGAATGCAATGAACAAAAAATGTAATTGGCCAATTCCAAAAGGAGCTAAAAACAGTAACTGAAGAAAATAAGACATTAAAAATTAGAATTGAACAAATGGAAGTGAATGACTCAACAACACTTCAAGAATCAGTCAAACAAAAAACAAAAAAAAGAAAAAATAGAAGAAAATATGAAATATCTCCTTGGAAAAACAATTGACCTGGAAAACAGATCTAGGAGAGACAATCTAAGGATTATAGGGCTTCCTGAAAGTCATGATGATAGAACCTAGACATCATCTTACAGGAAATCATAAAAGAAAACTGCCTTTATATTTTAGAATCAGAAGGAAAAATAACTATTGAAACAATCCACTGATCACCTCCTGAAAGAAACCCCAAAATAAAATCCCCAAGAAATATCGTGGCTAAATTTCAGAACTATCACACCAAGGAAAAGATATCGCAAGCAGCCGGAAAGAAACAATTTAAATACTGAGGAGCCACAATTAGGATCACTCAGGACCTAGCAGCTTCCACCTTAAAGAATAGAAGGGCCTGGAATATGATATTCTAAAAAGCAAAGAAACTGGGATTACAGCCAAGAATAAACTATCCAGCTAAAATGAGCATTATCTTTCAGGAAAGAAGATGGATATTCAATGATATAGGTGAATTTCACTTATTTCTAATGAAAAGACCAGAACTGAACAAAAAATTTGATCTCCAAACACAGAACTCAAGAGAAATATAAAAAGGTAAAAAGAAAAAAAAAACTCTTGAGAATTATATTTGTGTTATGAATATACTTAGAGAATGAGGGTTGATTTTATTATGATATTATGATTATGATTATTATGATATTATGATAATATAAAAAAGAAATTAGAAGTAGAAAAGGGATAACCCTGGAAGAAGAGGAAAAAGGAGGCAAAATAATGGAAATTATATCACATGTAGAGGCAAAGAAAATATATTATAATTGAGGGAAAGAAGGGAGGAGGATGAGCTTTGTGTTAATCTTAATCTCATCAGATTTGGCTCTGAGAGAATAATAGATGTATTTGGTATCACAAAGAAACTTGTCCCACCTTATAAAGAAGTAGGAGGGAAAGGGGGAAATGAAAGGGAAAGATTAATAGAAGGGAAAACAGAATTACAAGAAAGGTGTAAAAAAGGGGGTGAGGCTCTAAAGGGGAAGGACTGTTTGAGGGAGTTTTGTTATCAAAAGCAAAATACTGGGGAGGAAGGAAGGGGGTTAGGAAAGAGAAAAGCATAACCTAGGGTAAATAAGATGGCAGGAAATACAGAATTAGTTATTTTAACTGTGAATGTGAATGGAATGAACTCTCCCATAAAGCGGAAGCGGATAGCAGGCTGGATTAAAAGCCAGAATCCAACAATACACTGTTTGCAAGAAACATATATTTTTTTTAATTTTATTTTATTTGCATAACATATGTGTGGGTAATTCTTCAACAATAACCCTTACATAGCTTTCCGTTACAAATTTTTCCCCCCAACTCCCTACCCCTCCCCTAGATGGCAGGATATCCACTACATGTTAATTATGTTAAAATATTGGCAAATCGAATATATGTATACATATTTCCAAACTTATTGTTGTGCAAGAAAAATCTTATCTACACAAACGATATATCAGATAAAGGAAACACAATGTAAGCAAACATCAATCAAGGAGTATGAGAATGTTATGTTGTGGTCCACATTTCACATCCCTCTCTCTGGGTGTATATGGCTTTCTTCAGTGAAGAAAGTGGAGGTGGTTTGAAACATTTCATTGTTGAAGAGAGCCATGTCCATCAGAATTGATCGTCATATAGTACTGTTGTTGCCATGTATAATGATCTCCTGGTTCTGCTCATTTCACTGAGCATCAGTTCATGTAAGTCTCTCCAGGCCTCTCTGAAATCATCTTGCTGGTCATTTCTTACAGAACAATAATATTCCATAATATTCATATACCATAATTTATTCAGCCATTCTCCAATTGATGGGCATCCATTCAGTTTCTAGTTTCTAGCCACTACAAAAAGGGCTGCCACAAACATTCTTGCACATGTGGGTCCCTTTCCTTCCTTTATGATTTCTTTGGGATATAAGCTCAATAGAAATGCTCTTAGCTCCATGTTTAACAGATATACCTTTGCCTTGGGTAAAAATAACACCATGTAGGTCAGGATCAGTATCTACTATAGATAAGTCTAAATTAGAACTTAATACTTCCTTGTTGTTCTGGGATGATACTAATAACGTGGCTACTACGCTTATGCAACAGATACCTGCACCAGTTCCTTTTGCCTTTGATTTTAATATCACTTATAAACATATATGGAAAATAGAATTGGTAAAAACGATTAAAGTTAATTTGACTTTATGCTACTGCTGGCTTTATCCAGATACTGAGGAACTGATGGATCCTCAATGTAAGATAGATGATCACTATAAGTATAGAGAGGAATATTTAAATGATCTTGCTTTTATATATGAGGGAGGAGTAGAACATTTGGATAAAATGAATAGCACTGAATTTGATGTAATAGCTGATGGGGATCCATATAATTGTAGTGGCGTCACTTATGAATTTCATGGAATAATTCAGGCACCAGCTAATTATGCTTTTCTTACTTGTAAAAAAGTAGTAATACAACAATTACAGGATCAATTTGTAACTTCTGTTGCTGATTGTATGCTCTCAGATGTTATAGATAAGAACATAACATATCCATATGTATTGTTAGTCAAACAACCTATGTATTCTTTGCTCCCAGTAAAATCAGCAGTTCCCTCGGCACAATACCCCTCAGATTTACAATGGTTAAAAGTAAAAAATGGACTAAAAAGAAATACCAGAGTAATTTTTGGAATTATCTTTGGTATTATTAATTTGGCTATTGAGGCTTTTCCAGAATTCCAGGTACAACAACTTAAAGAACAAATAGGTTATTTAGCCTCTGAATTGCAATCCTTTATGATTGCAGAATCAAAGGCATGGAAGAAACAATTAGATTTAGATAAAGCAATTCAGAATGAAATATCTGCTTTGGAAGTAGCTGTGGAATGGTTAGGTGAAGAATTATTGTTACAAAGATTGTTATTATCTATACCTTGTCATTTTGCATACCGACCTGTTTGTATTACACCTTTACCCTAGAGTGATAGGTCCTTAAATGACACCTGGATCAATGTAAGAGATCATTTAAGAGGTGCATTATTGGCAGCAAATGCATCCAATCAAATTGAGGAATTAGCTGAATTGGTTAAAGATATTGATAGCATGGCTACACATTTTCATCTTCCAGAAGACGCCTTAGAAGATCTTATAGATTGGATTAAGTCCCATATGACTGCCTTACCTTCCTGGCTATACAGCCTTCTTTTGGGCATTATATTAGCTTTCTGTGCTTGTTTGTGTATACCATGTTGTATATCAATATTTCGCCGCTCCCTTGCTAATGCTTTCACTCAATGGCATCTTCGTCCACAAAATTATGTGCAAGCCATTGAAATGATGGACACAGAAGATAGGATTCACGGAGAGTGGAGGAATTAATTGGGTTGAGGACGCTTAGAAGTTGTGTCTCCCCTTTTGGATTCCTACCATGAATGGGGTCTCCTTCCTCCCATGGCAGTTCCCGCAAAACAAGAAAAGGGAGTTGTTAATACCTAGTGCCTACGTGACTGATTGATAGGTGACTGGTATACATGTTTTTCCTAGAGAAAGCAGGCATAATAAAAGGGCTGAAAGGTGGGAAAAGGCAGAGCTAGAAAAAACAGGTTTTACCTGAGGATACATGATCCTGTTGTTTAAGAGCCAATCACAAGCCAGGAAAAAGGTTAAGGAATTTGAGATTGTACTGACGTCAAAAATTGTATATAAGCAAGAAGTGAGGCTGCTCTCACTCTCTTTCAGCTCTCTCAGCTCTCTCTCAACTGGACAGCAGCATGGAGCAATAGGTAGAAGTAAGTTAGTGTAGAAGTCATGTGTGAGTAGCAGGTGAATGTAATGGTGATGTAATTGGCAATAAATGTGCTATATCAAAATATCCGGCTGGGCAGCTCTGTCAATTTATGATAGAACTGCAGGCAGTTTTATTGAAGTTTTACAAAGACCTTTGAAGGTAAGTCTCGCTAATTAGTGCCCTTCATCTCTTTATCCTAGGTGGGAGAAGGGGAATTTAACAAGCTATTATAGAGCCTTTGAAGTAATGTGAATAGGGATAGAAAGAAATGTACCTTTTTGTCAACAGTACAAGGCACTACACACACAAAAAAAAATAACCCTGCCTTAGGGCATAAAAACCTCACAGTCAAAAGCAAAAAAAGCCAGAAGTAGTAAATGCATCCTTTTCAGATCATGATACAAAAAATTATATATAATAAAGAGCCAAGGAAAAATACACCAAAACATTAATTGGAAACTAAATAATCTAACCCTAAAGAATGAGTGGATGAAACAATAAATCTTAGAAAGGATCAATAATTTCATCCAAGAGGATGAAAATAATGAAACAACATACCAAAACCTATAGGATGCAGCCAAAGCAGTTCTTAGGGGAAATTTTATACTCCAGATGCTTACATTAATAAAATATAGAAAGAGAAAATCAATGAACTTGGCACGCAACTAAAAAAGCTAGAAAAGGAACAAATTTAAAACCCCTAATATATCAAATTAGAAATTCTGAAAATCAAAGGAGAGATTAACAAAATTTAAAGTAAGAACTATTGAATTAATAAACAAAACTAAGAGTTGGTAAAAAAAAAAAGCCAACAAAATAGATAAACTTCTGGCTAACATGATTAGCAAAAGGAAAGAAGAAAGCAAAATTACCAGTATCAAAACCAGTTATATATATACATTTTAACATGTTTAACATATATTGGATTACTTGCCATCTAGGGGAAGGGGTCGGGGAAAGGGGGAAAATTTGGAACATGGGGTTTTGCAAGGGTCAATGTTGAAAAATTATCCATGCATATGTTTTGAAAATAAAAAGCTTTAATAAAAAAGTCTATAATAAAATCAATGTATTCAATTTTTAAAATACCAGTTATTTTGCCCAATTGTATGCCAAGGATGAATATTTGCAAAAATATGGATTGCCTAGATTAACAGATGAGGAAATAAATACTTAAATAGTCTCATTTTAGAAAAAGAAATCAAACAAGTCATTAATGAACTCCTTAAGAAAAAATCTCTAGGATCAGATGGATTTACAAGTGAATTCTACCAACTTGATTCCAATATTATATAAACTTTTTGGCAAAATACAGAAGAAGGCCTAACAAATTACTTTTATGACACAGATATAATGTTGATACCTAAACCAGGAAGAGCCAAAACAGAGGAAACAAATTATAGGCCAATTTCTCTAATGAATATTGTTGCATAAAATCTTAAATAAAGTATTAATAAAGAGATTACAGCATTTTATCACAAGGTAATAAATATACTATGACCAAGTGGGATTTATACCAGGAATGCAGAGAATATTCTTCAATATTGGGAAAAATATCAGTATAATTGACCATATCAATAATCAAATAAATCAAATCATATAATTATCTCAATAAATGCAGAAAAAAATTTGACAAAATATAACACCCATTCCTACTAAAAACACTAGAAAGCATAGGAATAAATGGAGTTTTCCTTAAAATAAGTAGCACTGATCTAAAACCATCAGCAAACATTATATATAATGGGAATAAGGTGGAAGCATTCCCAATAAGATCAAGGGCAGGCCATCCTTGCCAATACAGTGCATAAGAAGTTTCTTATGTGACCTCTACTCAGATCACTAGGATGTAGGCTGTTAATTTTTCCCTAAAATGTAACAGGGCTAAAAGGCCACAAATTTCTTTGGTCCAGAGAACTAGAGCTTCAGTCATTAATAGCTTTTGGAACCCTTAAGGTAAATCCCCAGTTTAGGAGACTGAATTTCCACAACTTCCCTGATGTACTATTGCACTGAGTGTCAACACAACTTAGGACCAGACAAGTTTCTGTATGGAGACAAGGTGGGGATGGAGGTGAATCCTTGCTGGATATGCTTATTGTTCTACTGCTAAATAAACTACTATTACAACAACAGGAAAACTGGCCTACTTAGTATCCCTCCTACAACCTCATCTTTCCTAATTTCTCTTCACTTGACATTATTGACAACTCACAGCCTCTCCTACTGGATAGTTTCTCCTCTCTGGGGTTTTGTAACTCCTTTCTTAGTTTTACTTCTTTCCAATCTCTCATTCTTAGTCTCCTTTGCGGGATCATCATCCATATCTTGCCTCTCTTCAATATGGGTATATCTCAAAACTCTGTCCAGAGTTTATCCTTCTGTATTCTTTTCATGATTTAATTAGCTCACAAAGGTTCATTATTATGTCTATAAAGATAACTCTCAGATCTATAGAATATAGCTCTACTCTTTCTAAGCTTCATACCCAACTTTCTATTAGACATTTCCAAGTAAATTCCCTATAACCTCCAAGATTAAGTACAAATTCCAGCTTTGCATTAAGACTTTCACAACCTATTTTTCTTGGTTTATTATACATTCCTCCCTTTTATGCACCTTATGTCTAGAAAAACTGGCTGATTTGGCTTTTCTCACACACAGCTTTTTGTGTCCTGTTCTGTGCTTTGGCATAGATTGTCTGCCACCCCTTCCGCTCTCCATGGAATCATTCTTCCTCTCCACTTCTTAGAATTTCTAATTTACTTCACAGCCTAAGAGCCAGATCTAAATGAGGTTTTCCCTGATCTCACTCCCTCTCTCTCCAACTGCTACTGTCTTCCATTTTCTACCCCACTCAAATTATTTTTTATTCATTTTTATCCATTTTGTGAATATATATATATATATGTATATAGATATATAGATAGATAGATAGATAGATAGATATCTATATATAAAACTTCTCCATATGGAACATGTGTGTGTGTGTGTATTGCTTCTCCATATGGAACATAAACTCTTCAGAGATGTTTCTTTCTTTCTTTTTTTTTTTTAGTTAAAGCTTAAAGCTTTTTATTTTCAAAACATATGCATGAGCAATTTTTCAACATTGACCCTTGCAAAGCCTGCTGTTCCAATTTTTTCTCTCCTTTCCCCCACCCTCTTACTTAGATGGCAGGTAGTCCATTACAAGTTAACTATATTAAAATATATGACAAATCCAATATATGTATACATAATTATAGTTATCTTGTGGTACCAAAAAATCGAATCTAAAAGAAAAAAAATCCTGAGAAGGAAAACAAAATGCAAGCAAACATCAAGAGAAAGCATGAAAATGCTATGTTGTGGTCCACACTCAGATCCCACAGACCTCTTTGGGATATAGGCCCAATAGAAACACTGCTGGGTCAAAGGGTATTCACAGTTTGATAACTTTTTAAGCATAGTTCCAAATTGCTCTCCAGAATGGTTGCATCCGTTCACAGTTCCACCAACAATGTATCAGTGTCCCAGTTTTCCCACATTCCCCCCAACATTCATCATTATCTTTTCCTGTCATCTTAGCCAATCTGACAGGTGTGTAGTGGTATCTCAGAGTTGTCTTAATTTGCATTTCTCTGATCAATAGTGATTTGGAGCACCTTATGACTAGAATATGTCTTATTCATATGACTAGAATAGTTTTAATTTCATCATCTGAAAATTGTTCATATCTTTTGACCATTTATCAATTGGAGAGTGGGTTGAATTCTTATAAATATGAGACAATTCTTTATATATTTTAGAAATGAGGCCTTTATCAGAACCATTAAATGTAAAGATGATTTCCCAGTTTATTGCTTACCTCCTAATCTTGTCTGCATTAGTTTTGTTTGTACAAAACCTTTTTAACAATATAATCAAAATTATCTATCTGGTGTTCAATTAAGAGTTCCAGTTCTTCTTTGGACACAAATTCCTTCCTTCTCCACAGGTCTGACTTTCTAGTGTTTTTAATAGGAATGGGTGTTAGATTTTTATAAAATGCTTTTCTGCATCTATTGAGATAATAATCATATGATTTTTTGTGAGTTTGGTTATTAATATAGTTGTTCATGCTGATAGTTTTCCTAATGTTGAACCAGCCCTGCATTTCTGGTATACATTCTACGTGGTCATAGTGTATTATCCTGGGGATTACTTTCTGTAATCTCATGCTAATGTTTTATTTAAGATTTTTGCATCAATATTCATTAGGGAAATTGGTCTATAATTTTTTTTCTCTGTTTTCATCCTACCTGGTTTAGCTATCAGTACCATATCTATGTCATCAAAGAAATTTGGTAGAACAGCTTCTTTCCATATTTTTTCAAATGTGTTAATATAGTATTGGAATTAATTGTTCTTTGAATGTTTGGTAGAGTTCACATGTAAATCCATCTGGTCCTGGGGTTTTTTCTTAGGGAGTTGATTAATGACTTGTTCTATTTATTTTTCTAAAATGGGACTATTTAAGTAATTTATTTCCTCTTCTGTTAATCTGGGAAATCTATATTTTTGTAGATATTCCTCCATTTCACTTAGCTTATCAATTTTATTGACATAAAGTTGGGCAAAGTAACTCCTAATTGTTGTTCTAATTTCCTCTTCATTGATGGAAAGTTCTCCCTTTTCATTTTTGAGACTAACAACTTAATTTTCCTCTTTCCTTTTACTAATCAAATTAATTAGAGGTTTATCTATTTTGTTGTTTTTTTCATAAAGCCAAATTTTAGTTTCATTTATTAATTCAATAGTTTTTTTACTTTCAATTTTATTAATCTCTGCTTTTATTTTTAGGATTTCAAGTTTGGTATTTGATTGAGGGTTTTTAATTTGTTCTTCTAGCTTTTTTTGGTTGCAAACCCAATTCATTGATTTTCTCTTTGGCTATTTTACGCAAATAAGCATCTAGAGATATATAATTTCCCCTTATTACCTCTTTGACTTCATCCCACAAATTTTGATATGTTGTCTCATGTTCTCATTCTCATGGATGAAATTATTGTGTCTAAGATTTGCTGTTTCACCCATTCATTCTTTAGGATTAGATTATTTAATTTCCAATTAACTTTTGGTCTATTTTCTCTTGGCCTTATATTGCATGATGATCTGAAGAAAATGCATTTACTATTTATGCCTTTCTGCATTTGATTTTGAGGTTTTTATGCCCTAACACATCATCAATTTTTGTATAAGTTCCATGAACCGCAGAGAAAAAAGTAAACTAGCTACTGTCTCCAATTTTCTCCAAAGATGTATCATACCTAACTTTTCTAACATTTTGTTTACCTCCTTATCTTCTTTCTTATTTATTTTTTGGTTTGATTTATCTAGTTCTGAGAGAGTCAAGTTGAGATTCCCCACTATTATAGTTTTGTTGTCTATTTCTTCTTTCATCTCTCTTAACTTCTCCTCTAGGAATTTGGATGCTATACCACTTGGTGCATATATGTTTAGTATTGATATTGCTTCATTATCTGTGGTACTCTTTAGTAAAATATAGTTTCATTTTTTATCTCTTTTAATTAGATCTATCTTTACTTTTACTTGATCTGAGATCAGGATTGCTACCCCTGCTTTTTTTTTGTTTGCCTGAAGCATAATAAATTCTGCTCCAGCCCTTTACCTTTATTCTGTATGTATCACTATGCTTTAGCTGTGTTTCTTGTAAACAACATTTTGTAGAATTCTGGCTTTTAATCCAGTCTGATATCCACTTTTATTTTATGGGAGAGTTCATCCCATTCACACTCACAGTTGAATTCTGTATTTCTTGCCATCTTATTTACCCAAAGTTATATTTTTCTCTTTCCTTTCCCTCTTCCTTCCTACCCAGTATTTTGCTTTTGATGGCCACCTCCCTCAAACAATCCTTCCCCTTTGGTGCTCCTCCCCCTTTTTTACACCTTTCCCCTAATTCTTCTATTTCCCCTTCTATTAGTCTTTCCTTTTCTTCTCCCCCTTTCCCTCCCACTTCCCTATAAGTTGAGACAAGTTTCTCTATGAAACCAAATATGTCTGATATTCTCTTTGAGCCAAATCTGATGAGAATAAGATTCACATAAAGCTCATCTCCCTCCCTTCTTTCCCTCAATTATAATAGGTTTTCTTTCCTCTTTGTGAGATGTAATTTCTCTTATTTTACCTACTTTTTCCTCTTTTTCCAGTATGATCCTCTTTCTACCTCTAGTTTCTTTTTCATATCATCAAAATAAAATCAAATTATACCTGCATTCTCTAAGTATACCCATAATAGAAATATAGTTCTCAAGTGTTCTTTCCTTTTTACCTTTTTATGCTTCTCTTGAGTTCTGTGTTTGAAGGTCAAATTTTTTGTTCAGATCTGGTCTTTTCATTAGAAATAGGTAAAATTCAATTACATAACATTAAATGTCTATCTTCTTTCCTGAAAGATAATTCTCATTTTAGTTGGATAGCTTATTATTGGCTGCAATTTGCCTTTCGTAATATCAGATTCCAGGCCCTTCAATCTTTTAAGATGGAAGCTGACAGATCATGTGTGATTCTAATTACACTTCCTTGGTATTCAAATTGTTTCTTTCTAGCTGCTTGCAATATCTTTCCCTTGGTGTGATAGTTCTGAAATTTAGCCACAATATTCCTTGGGGATTTAATTTTGGGGTCTCAGGAGGTGATCAGTGAATTCTTTTGATGGCTATTTTATCTTCTGATTCTAAAACATCAGGACAGTTTTCTTTTATGATTTCCTGTAAGATAGTGTCTACGTTCTTTTTTCCATCATGGCTTTCAGAAAGTCCAATAATACTTAAATTGTCTCTTCTATATGTATTTTCCAGGTCAGTGGTTTTTCCTAGGAGATATTTCATATATTCTTCTATTTTTTCATTTTTTTTCTTTGACTGATTCTTGAAGTCTTATTGAGTCATTCACTTCCATTTGTTCAATTCTAATTTTTAATGTATCATTTTCTTCATTTACCTTTTTCATCTCCTTTTGTAATTGGCCAATTGAATTTTTTTGTTCATTGCATTCTTTTTCCATTTCACTAATTTTGTTTTCCAGTGAATTGCTGTCTTTTTCATATCTCTTTTATAGGGCATTATATACTTTCTTCCATTCCTTCTTGCAATGATCTCATTTCCTTTCCCCATTTTTCTTGTCTCTTTTAAGATTCTTTATGTAGTCTTCTAGGAAAGACTTGTGAAAAGGGGACCAGCTCATGTCTCCCTTTGTGATTTCCTATGGAGTTGCTTTACCTTTAGGAATGTCAGGATGTGAGGTCTGTTCTCTCTCTCCATAAAAGCTGACTATGGTGAGAGTTCTTTTTTGTTTTTTATTCATTTTTTCAAGGCTTGAGATCTATTCAAAGCAAAGGAGCGACAGCTGCTTTAATTTGCCCTGGGGCAGTTCCACTGATTGAGCCCCCCCCCCCCCCCCCTGCTAAACCACTTGCTTGCAGCCAAGTCAGAGTGGCCTGAAAGGCTTACAAAAGCTTCCCAGGTGCTTAGAAACTGCAACAATCTGAGTCCTGGCCCCAGCTTCCTGCCCTGTCTCTCTGTGCTGTGGTCTGGGCAAGGCAGACCATCCCCCTATCCAATTGAAACAGACTTGTTCTGATGTTCTTCCAAAGTAACTTCTTCCGGGAATGTGTTATAGTCCAAATATTTGGGGGTTCTTTGACTCCAAAACCAGTTTAGAGGCTTAATCTGCTGTTGGTTTGAGAGGTCAGAAAAAGGTCACAGAGAGTCATGTTTGCTCTCCACCATCTTGGCTCCGCCTCCTCCAGAAATAATGTTTCACTTTTGTTTTTATATTTAATACCTTGCACATAGCCTGTCATAGTAGGCACTTTATAAATGTTTGTGGCCTCATTCCAGATGTTTTCTATCTTAGTTATAAAAGTCTTCTCAAAAATTCCAGCCAAACTTTCCCCATTGTCTTAAAATGGCTTAAAATTTCTGTTAGCCACTAATAGTAGTCACTTTGCACTTTGATCAACTGCTGTTGTAGGACCATTAGGCAGTTATTTTATATTAGACAAACTAACCAACCAGTGTTTTTCACAAAGAAAAAATATTGTTATATCTAAAATAATGTAAAATTCTGAGAACTTTAACTTCTACCAACAAATGATATATCAGAGCAAGATATAAATTCAAATACCTGAGTTCACATAAAGTATCTCTGTCATTAAACCCAATTACTATTAAATATTCCACCTGAAACTTGGCTTTTCTTTTTCCTTTAAAAAACACTTATTTCTCATCTTCAATATCATTTATTTTTCTGATACAAAGCCTCTACAATTTTTCAAGAGAGACAAAACAAAACAATTTTAAAACAAGGTTTTGCAGGGGTTTTTTACATGTCCCAAACTTACTTTTGGGGAGTAAACAGTGGGAAGATTCTAGTCTTAGCACCATTTCTTACCCTTTCCTACAAGGAACTGCAGAAATCCCTCTACCCCAATTTGTAGCTTCTGCAGCCAATCCTGGGTGTTTCAGATCTCAAGTCTGTCAGGATTTTTGAAATTACAAGGATTCCTCCTAATTTTGAAGATGCTCCAATAGCTCTTTGTGTCTTTCAAAAGGATCGAAGTTGTACTGCAATGAAAGACAATCATCTCTATTCTTCTATGGAATATGGAATATGGAAGCCAGGTCAGGAAAATGTTTGAGTTCTCTGAACCTGGAATATTCCCAAATCCCTTTCTTTGACAGTGAGTTCAGGAGTCCATCACCTTAATTATCATTCTATTCACTTGGGGTGAGTCTGAATCTTCAAGTAATATTAATTTAGCTTTCATCTTAAACAGAACTTTTCCAAGTAAACCACAAACATGCATTTTTAATACTCTACCCATTCAGTAAATATATTTTTAAGTAACTGAATCCCTATGTAGATAATATTTAAAATACATTGGTATCACAAGAACACTTTTTCCACAGGTAAGACATCTGAATAAAAGAAGATTGCATTAACATTAAAACAAACAGAACAAAATCTCTATGTCTGTCTCACTTGACAGAATTTGATGAGCCTTTCCAAATTAAATCAACATGTGCTTTTTAAACTCAATGGCTTGAAAGGAAAAAAAGGGCATAAAGATTTTGGAAAATATAGACTTAAGAGTAAGAAATGTGAGGTCAAAGGCTTTAATTTTTTTCCCTCTACTTAACAGTATTTTATATATTTTTTCCAATTACATGTAAAGATAGTATTCAACATTCATTTTTGTAATATTTTGAGTTCCAAATTTTTTCTCCCTTCTCTTCTCTCCTTCCCGAGACAACAAGCAATCTGATATAGGTTATACATGTACAATCATTTTAAACATATTTCCATATTAGTCATATTGTGAAAAAAAATCAAAACAAAAGGGAAAACCACAATAAAGAAAAAAGGGGGGGGGGAAATAGTATGCTTTCTCCATAGTTCTTCCTCTGGATGCAGACTTCATTTTCCATCACAAGTCTATTGGAATTGTCTTAGATCATTGTATTGTTGAGAAGAACTAAGTTTATCATAGTTGATCATCACATAATCTTACTGTTACTATGTATAATGTTCTCCTGGTTCTGCTCATTTCACTCAGTATTAGTCCATGAAAGTCTTTCTAGACAGGTCAAAGGTTTTTAGAAGCCATATATATCATACGAAATATAATGTATAATCATATCATATATACATATATATTTCTTTAATTTTTTTCAAAAAGAGAATTGAAAGACATTGGATGGTGAGCACTAAATAATTTCATATACACAAAATGAAACCAACAAGAAATGTCTGGTTACCAATCTGTATGTCATTTTTTGCAAATGTTAAGTAGTAAAACCACTGACTTATTAGGGAAGAGTTCAAGAGCAATACCAAAGTAGAAAACTTAAAATGAAGGGATATGGCATACAATTAAAATAGTTCCAACCTAACTTTTTTTAAGTTATTAATGAAAAACAAAAACAAGTTGGGGGGAGAGGGAATAATGGAATACATTTCATTTCTCTATGGACCATCACTATTTCCTATAGAAGTTAAACTGATGTAAAACAAATGATACATGAAGCTCAAATGAGCAAATAAGTTAACCTCAGTCGGCTTATACTTGATCTTCTGGTCAACTGAAAAAGTTATGGCATCCAAAAGTACCACTAGCGTAGAATATTATCTTAGATTTTCAGAAGCCTTATCCAAATACCCTAGCTACTATGGCTTTCCCTTTAAAATTACTTCCCATTTACACTGCATATATCTTTTCTATACATAGTTATTTGTATTTTGACTTCACTATTAGAATATGAATTCCTTCAGGGTAAATATTTTGTTTTTTGACTTTTATTCTTAGTGCTTAGCATAATGCTTGACATATTACAAATATTTAATAAGGACTTGTTTACTTATTGATTGATAAACTCATTTGCAACATCTTATGGTCAGGGGGAAGAGGAGGATGATGGAAAATTCTAAGTTTTGTTTTGCAAACCAGTAAGGAAAATATGAATTAGTAGAATGTGTGATCTATGACCTAGGTATGGAAGGACAGTAGCTGAATTGCTCTTAAATAATTTTTTTATTAAAGCTTTTTATTTGTATAACATATGTATGGGTAGATCTTTACAAAGCTTTCCATTACAAATTTTACCCCCAGTCCCCTCCCCTCCCCTAGATGGCAGGAAGTCTACTACATGTTAATAATGTTGAAATACTTGACAAGTTGTGCAAGAAAAATCCTATCTACAAGAAAAAAAAGAAAATCAGAGAAAGGCAACACAATGCAAGCAAATATCAATAGAGATCATGAAAATGTTACGTTGTGGTCCATATTTCATATCCCTCTCTCTGGGTGTATATGGTTTTCTTCAGTGAATGATT
>JAJPUD010019535.1:0-26373 GCA_023553655.1 Myrmecobius fasciatus | reverse complement strand
AAAAAAAAAAGGAACTTGGATGCAATAGGGAGCCACTGAAGCCTTTTCAACAGGGGATAACATGGTCATTCAGTCAGATGGTCAATAAAAATTTATGAAGTACCTCGTGTCAAGCACTGTGCCAATCCCCATGGGGTGACCCAAAGAAAGCAAAAACTTAAATTGAAAACCTAGCCCCTGGTAGCTCACAGGAGACCCATGGAAATAGGTGTGGACACACAAGCTGGATGCAGAATAAGCTGGGGAGAATGCAAGGGGAGATGGCACTAGATTCAGGAAAGGCTGTTGGAGAATGGAGGGATTTAGCTGGGATCTCAAGGAAGTCAAGGGACACGGGGTGGAGATGATGAGGGAGAGTGCTCCAAGCCTGGCGCACCATCAGAAAAAAGGCCTAGAGTCGGGAGATGGAGTGTCTCATGCAAGAACCAGCCAGGAGGCTGCTGGGGCTGGTGTCAATGAATTGCAAAGCATGGTGGGAGCAGTAAGGTGTCAGAGACCTGGAAGCGGGGCAGGTTATGAAGGGCTTTGAATGCTGAGGGACTGTCAGGGGATCATAAGCCAGTCAATAGACAGTCAATAAGCATTTATTAAGCACCTACTGTGGCCCAGGGGTGGCTAGGTGGTGCAGTGGATAGAATATGGGGCCCAGAGTCAGGAAGCCTCATCTTCCTGACTTCCCTCACACTAGTTGTGAGACCCTGGGCAAGTCACTTCCCCAGAGTGCCTCAGTTTCCTCATCTGTAAAATGAGCTGGAAAAAGAAATAGCCAACCACTCAGCATCTGTGCAAGAAAACCAGAGATGAGGTCACAGAGAGTGGGACACAACTAAAAGTACTTAACAACCACAACAAATTGTGGTTAAGTTGTGATTAAGTTCCTTACAAACATCTCACTTGATCCTGACAAGAACCCTGAGACAGAAGTGTTATCATTATTTTTACAATTGAGGAAACCGAGGCAGGCAGCCAGAATGAAATGATTTATCTAAGACCACACAGTTAGTGAGGGTCTCAGGCTGATCTTCCTGACTCTGGGTGACACCTTAGAGCCTCCTGTTTATTCAGTCTCTCTTCTTGTAGGGTAGCCCAATGCAAGGCTGAGGCAGGGAGCTTCTAGACTCCAGATGCATCATTATTTAGGAATCCGGACTAACCAGCTTCTGGATCTTAAGGAACAGAAAAACAGTCCCTGCTCACCTTCATACCAATGGCATATGATTCAATGGGCTGTGTCCTCAGCATACAAATCGTCCATTACAAAATTATAGTCCTATGATGGGGTCTGCTTCTGGGGGAGATGGAGCGATAATCTAAGGTCCCCTGGCCTCGGGAGTGCAGCAGCTCCATAAACATTGCTGGCTGTCAGATAACGATCTGTTGGCCAGCGATGACAGAATTTCTGAGGCAATGATGAGGTGCACATCAGACCACCCCTCATGTCCCCCTGGAAGCTGTAATATCAGCATATCGCTGACAAGAAGCATCAGATCTCTAACTTTTCCCTCTAAATCTACCTTCCTGCTTCTGGCTCTTTGCTAAATTGTTTTGGAACGTAGCCTCTGTAATTGATGTTATAATTATAGGACTTGGAGATGGGTCCAAACCTGCTAATTCTTTTGAGACACCTCCAATCTTTTGGGGGTCTCCTTTGAACCCCAACAGTTGGTGGTCCTATATGGAGAGAATCTGGTTTCACCCACTCCTTGTCAAGGTTAGCCCCCCATTCTTTTCTCCCTCTATCCTATAGCTGGGACACCCCAAGCACTTAGGAAAGCTTGCCAGGTTGATAGGAGCTCCACGCTCAGCAAACTTTCCTTGACCAGGGACACCTGGTCTTGGGAGTTTGGGCACAGTTCCCTCCTAACTAGGGAACCTTTACCACCTTTTCACCCTTCCTGGGTTGCCAGAGGCGAGGTGCTATGGGAATAGAAATTTTCTGGCTTATGGCAAAGATGGGACAGTTCTCTTCCATGTCATTTTGTGACTGCATCTCTCTGTAGAATGTCTGTGTCACGTCTGTCCTGTGAGCTAGATTTTGTTACCTGGAAACATTTAAAATGCAGCCAGCAAGAAGAAACCCTTCTGCACTGGAAAATATTCCTTAGCATCCTTGATTTTAAAATTAAATTAAATTAAATTAAAAAGAGACTTTTTTCCTGTGGATCCCAGTTCTGGCCAAGCTGGAAACTACAGCAAGAGTTAGCTAATTAAAATTAGAGAACCACTAAAATAATATCTTAGCAGATTTTCAAGGTTTTGAGAGCAATGATTAAGGAGTCTGGCAATTAATTATTTTAAGATTTCAAGAAAACGATTCCTGAGACATTGGGGATAATACCAAGAATTTATCCCATTCTGAAAGAAGAGAGGGAGAAAAAGGGAAAAAAAACCTAGGTAAATAGGTAAAATAGGCTCCTGTTTGTCCAGAGTCCTCTTCTGCTCCACTGCAGAAGGAAAGCCATAAGTTATTCAGAGGGATGCCTTCCTGCACTGTCACAGGTGGACGTCTCATCTGGGCAAAAGCTGGGAGGACAACTTTGGCCTCTGCTCAAGGTTGGATCCTTCTGACTCAGTTTCCCAGTTCTGTTTCTTTGTTTCCCACCTGATTACTCTGGCTATGAGGTAGAATTGTAACTGCATGATTGGTGACTTAATTTATAAAAGCCTTTTATGAACATTGGGGCCATACCTTAAGGGTCTTGACTCAGCCCCTTGAACTTGATCCTGGGCTCGTTTCTTACTTCTCTTGGAGGATTTGGATGTAGGAGCTTTGACTTTGCTGTCATTTTCTAAGTGTGTATTTTTGATCTTCCTTGTCACCATAATAGCTTTCAATGGTCAGAAACCTTTTCTGTTGTCTGCTCATTTTACTAGCCTATTAATTGACTTTTAACTCTTTGTTAAACATAAATTTTACCACGTTTAACATATATTAGATTACTTGCCATCTAAGGGAGGAGGTGGGGGAAGGGGGAAAATTTGGAACACAAGGTCTTTCAAGGGTCAATGGTGAAAAATTATCCATGCATTTGTTTTGAAAATTAAAAAGCTTTAATAAAAAAATAGTTTCAGTTTCAAAAAAAAAAAGAACAACCTCTTTGTTAGAGTGGGATTCTGTTTCCAGAGTGGGGGGCTCTGTCCCAAGCTTCATGGGTTTGGGGCAGCTGTTTTGAAAACCCCCTAGGAATCTGACCCTAGGTTCTTTTCCTGCCCTGCAGTTGTTAGCTATGTCCCACTGCAGTGCTATGATCAAGTGGGAGCTGGGGCTCCACTGACCAGGGCTAGGCTGGGATGGCTCACCTGACCCCCCCCCGTTGCCACAGACCCTCTAAGTCCTCCCCAATGTCCCTGGGCTGAGTGGTCCAGAAGCCTCAGCCACTGCTGATGGAAACATCTGGGCCAGAGCTGGGACTGAGCATCAGGCTCCCACTCCGGTTCCACAGACCTTTCTGCTGACCTTCCAAGTGTCTCTGGCCAAGAAGCCTCCAGCACTGGAGGTCAGACCGGGCAGGGCCGAGGCTGGGCCGGGCCGAGGCTGGGTCAGGGCAGCACTGGCCTGTCCTGCCCCAGGAGTCACAGACCTGTTCTGCCGAGCTTCCGAATTGCCTTCTACTCCACCTTTCTGAGGTTTCTGATGCTTTAGAATTTGATTCGAGTCATTATTACAGAAAGTTGGAGCCGTTTCGGGGAGAAGTTGGGCACGTTCCTGCCTTTGCTCCTCCATCTTGGCTCCGCTCCCCCCCCCAGTCGCTCACTTCTCGAAGCGTCTTGAGTTGGTGTTTTTTGGGGTGACTCTCCTGCCTTAGAGCAGGGGCTGCCACGGGCCTTCTAATCAGGGAGGCCTAAGCCAACCATGGGAGGCTCTCGCCCCCTACCGGGTTCAGGTCAACGTATACATAGAGATAGTTTTCAACACTAACCCTTGCAAAACTTTGCATTCCAAAGTTTTCTCCTTCTCTTCCTCCCACTCCCTGCCCTACAGCAAGTGATCCAAAATATGTGCAGTTCTACATATCTATTTCCACAAATATCACACTACACAAGAAAAATTGGATCAAAAAAGAAAAAAGTGAGAAAGGGAAAAAAGCAAGCAAACAACAATAAAAATGGTGAAAATACTACATTGTGATACTCATTCAGTCTCCACAGGCCTCTTTCTGGGTGCAGTTGGCTCTCTCCATCCCAAGTCCATTGGAACTGGTTTGAAACATTTCATTGTTGCAGAGAACCATGTCCATCACACTTGATCATCATATAGTATTGTTGTTGCCGTGTATAATGATCTCCTGGTTCTGCTCACCTCCCTCAGCATCAGTTCATGAAAGTCTCTCCAGGCCTCTCTGAAATCCTCCTGTTGGTTGTTTCTTACAGAGCAATAATATTCCATAACATTCATATACCCTAATTTATTCAGCCACTCTCCAATGGATGGGCATCCCTTCAGTTTTCTGGTTTCTTGCCACTACAAAAAGGGCTGCCACAAACATTCTTGCACATGTGGGTCCCTTTCCCTCCTCTAAGATCTCTTTGGGATATAGGCCCAGTAGAAACACTGCTGGGTCAAAGGGTATGCACAGTTTGACAACTTTTTGAGCATAGCTCCAAATTGCTCTCCAGAATGGTTGGATCCATTCACAGTTCCACCAACAATGTATCAGTGTCCTGGTTTTTCCACATCCTCTCCAACATTCGTCATTATCTTTTCCTGTCATCTTAGCCAATCTGACAGGTGTGTAGTGGTACCTCAAAGTTGTCTTAATTTGCATTTCTCTGATCAATAGTGATTTGGAGCAACTTTTTCATATGACTAGGAATAGTTTCAATTTCTTCATCTGAAAATTGCCTGTTCATATCCTTTGACCATTTGTCTATTGGAGAGTGGCTTAAATTCTTATAAATTTGAATCAATTCTCTATATATTTTAGAAATGAGGTCTTTATCAGAACCCTTAAATGTAAAGATGATTTCTGGGACTATATTCTTTGCCTCTAGTGATGGTGTCTGTGCTTTCGTAGCCGTTCCTGCTGTACGTACATCAACAACTTAAGGAAGAAAAACTGGCTGAATGGGAGATGTTCATTTCCTCCCTTCAAGTCTTCTGTATGGGGTTCCTGGTGACCGTCCCTAGTAACCCCACACTAACTCCACTTTTGATTATTCTCTCTTTGCTAGTTTTTGGCCCCTGCATTTTTAATCTGCTTGTGAGCTTTGTTTCTTCCAGACACAAATCCATGAACTTCCAGCTGCTTGTTCAACCTGAATACCACTTGTCACCTGATCTGAGCCTCAGCACCCCTGGGTGCTACTTCCGCCATCTTCAAGTCATGTGTCTCCCCTCCTCAGTCTGGACCCCACTAGGGAGGCTCAGCTCTACACCCCTTATCAGCCTGAAGCAGCTCCAGAAAATGAAACCTTCCTCCTTTGTCCCAGTGAATTCAGGTCCCAATTGCTGGAGGGAGGGATGATGGAGTGCAACTTTTAAGGGAGATGCAGCGATAACCCTAAGACCCCTGGCTTTGCGAGTGCTATAGTTGTACCAAGATTGCTGACTGTCAGTAACGATCTGTGGGTCAGCGATAACAAAGTTTGTGAGACAATAATTAGGTACATACTATTCTATTCCTTACCTCCACTAGTAAGCCACAAAATTAGCATATCGGTGACATGAAGCACCTGGCCTCTAACTTTTTCCCATAAATCTATCTTCTTGCTCCTGGTTCTTTCCTAAGTTCTTTTGCCAGCTGTGATTAGCATTACAATTACAAGAAACTTTGCCTCTTGACTTGGAGATGGGTCCGAGCCTACAGATTTTGGGGGGATACTGGTCTGGAACCCCAACCTTTTTGGGGTCTCCTTTGAATCCCAACACATGGGGCTACATGCTTCTATTTCACTATTAGAATCAACAATCAATAAACATTTTAATTAATTTATTTATTTATTTAAGACTTAAGTACATAATAGAAAAAAGAAGAAAAAACCCAATAAATTTCCATGTCAAGAAAACATACATAATAAATATTACCCATTGTATTCAAAACTGTCTACCTTTTCTTTGCTTCCTTGTAGGTTTTCTTTTGTTGTTTTCTGCGGGCACTTTTTACTTTATTCTTTTTCTCCCTTTTCTCCCTCCACCTCCCTCAAGAAGGCTATATACAATTAAGCATGGACAGATACACTTACACGCATATATACACATGCATACATATATATATATATATATATATATAGAGAGAGAGAGAGAGAGAGAGAGAGAGATTTTTAATCATACATGATGTATTCAGGATAGCAATTTCTAGACAAATGATGTGTTTAGGGTTCAGCACCAAATGAAGAGATAGATGGATGTCGGCCCCAAATGTTGGGGTCAGATTTAATTTTTTCTGATTGCTACCAATGTTTTTTTTCCTAATAAATTCTATTTCTGATCATTATTATTATGTTTGTGTGTAGCTCTTATTTCATATCCCTGCTGTTTCCCCTGCTTTATTTCTGCTGGTTACCTTGCCTTGCTGTTACTCCCCTCCAAAGGATTTCTCCCTTGCCCTGCCCCTCCACCCTTTCCCTGCCTCTTTGTCCCATTCCCATTAATTTACACACCCTTCTATTAACCACCCCCATCCTATCCCCCCCTTATTTCTTTTTTTTTTTTTGCTTTTTGCTGAGGCAATTGAGATTAAGTGACTTGCCCAGGGTCACACAGCTAGAGCATGTTAAGTGTCTGAGACTAGATTTGAACTCAGGTCCTTCTGACTTCAGGGCTGGTACTCTAGCCACTGCGCCACCTAGCTGCCCCCCCTTATTTCTTCATAAATTTAGAAGACTTTATGTGTATGTATATGTATGTGTGTGTGTTGTTCCCTCTTTAACCCATTCCCAGTGAGAATAGGGTTCCACAACTACCAGAAATCCTCTTCCCATCTAATTCCTTTATGTGGGTTCTTCCTCTGGCACCTCATTTGATTAAGAGAATTAATCTTTTTTACCTTTTCCTACATGGTTTTGCTTTTTAGAATCACATCATACTAAACTCTACCTCGATCTTTTTTCAAACTATTCAATTACTATTGACAATATTAGCTATAAGTTTACATTTCCACATATAAAACAGAAACAATTTGTCCTTATTGAGTCCCTTGAAATTAGTCTTTGATGTTTACCTAATATTTCTCTTGGACTTTATAGATATCAAAAGTTCAGGGGTTTTTTTTTACAACAAAATCCTAAAAGTCTGGCAATTCATTGAATATCCATTGTGTGTGTTTATGTGTGTGTGTGTGTGTGTGTGTGTGTGTGTGTGTGTGTTCAGGATTATCCAATTTTGCTGGGTATAATAATTTGGACCACAAGCCCCAATTCTTTGACTCTTTGATATATAGTGTTATGAGCCCTGTGGTTCAATAAACATTTATTAAGCATCTACTGTGTGCCAGACACTGTGCTGGGGATACAAAGGAAACCATAAAATAGTCCCTGCCCTCAAGGGGCTTACAATCTGGGGAGATAATATATGAAAAAAGAACTAAAAAGGGTAATGGGGCATGATGAAGGCATGAGACCAGGGTGGGAAATGCTGAGCAGAACTTCCTGGGTGCTGTCTGCAGATGGTGCAGAATTTCAGGGTTCTCCTCTCCAATTAGAGAGAGGGAGGGGTTGCTAGGGAGCCCAATGGATAACATGCTATACTCAGGTTCAGGTAGATCAGAGTTCAAATCCAGCCTAAGACATTCACTAACTGGGCAATCCTGGGCAAATCAATTAGCACCTGCCTACTGCCATTTCCTCATTTGTAAAATAGAAACAGTAGAAGCACTGACTTCCTAAGGTGGTTGTAAGAATCAAATTAGATAATTTTTTTTGTGGTTATTGTTTTTTGCTGAGTCAATTGGGGTTAAGTGACTTGCCCAGGGTCACACAGCCTGGATAATTTGCAAGCATGTCCTACATAAATATCCTATATAAAGTCCTATATAAATGACAGCCAGCTGTTAGTCCTAATATTACAACAACATTGTTATTGTTATTATTGTGGGTAACTACCCAATGTATGGGGACACATAATATAATCCAAGAAACGGCTTTGCTTTTCTTGTTGCCATTTCATTCTCCAGAGCCTAGCACAGTGATTAGCACATAGTAGGCACTTACTGTATACTTGTTTATTAATCGATTGTCCGTTTTGCTGCAGAGAGGCAGAGTTGGGGCATTGTACCCAGGTGGATAAAGCAGAGTAAGCTCTTATACCAAGAGCCCCTTTGAATATCCCATTGATGAGTGAGCATGAGGTAGTTCAGGGGAAGGATGGGGTGGGAGAACGCTTGAGAAGTCGCATTCTCTGATCATCCCCCTGTTTCTGCTTCCCCCAAGCTCTAGTTTAACTCTCTGGCGTTGTCATGCTGGGGAGCTGATGCAGGAGAGCCCAGACTTTGCTCATGGCGGTGTCAACTTGCATTTTATGAGGTTTGAGCCTTTCCTTGAGCAGGTGAAGATATCGGAGAACCCAACATGGTTGCTGTAGTTTGTGTCATTCGGCAATTTAGTCAGCATGTTGTCTAAAACCTTGTCCAAGTCACTGAGAAAAAAATACTGAACATAGATCCCTGGGGTCTAGAGGCAGCTGAAGGTGGAGTTAGGGAGAACTGACTTCAGATCTGGCAAGTCGATTCACTCTCTGCCTGCCTCGGTTTCTTAAATGGAAATAATAATAGAACCGACCTCACAGAGGACCAAATGAGATAATTTTTAAAAAATTTTTTAATTTTCTTTCTTTTTTTATTAAAGCTTTTTATTTACAGAACATAAGAGTAAATTTTCAACACTGACCCTTGCAAAACTTTCTGTTCCCAATTTTTCCTGCCTTCCCCCCACTCCCTCCCTTAGATGTCAGGCAGTCTAATACATGTTAAATACGTTAAAATATATGATAAATCCAACATATAATAGCTATACAGTTATGAGATAATGTTAGTAAAAATACCTAGCGCGGTGTTTGGTAGACAGGTGATGCTTAATAAATGCTTGTTTCTCACCTTCCTAAAATTTCCCCTCCACAATGACACTAAGCCATCCATAACTTGTTTTTGGGTCCCGACATTCACCAAGTCCCTGAGCCACCTAATTATTCTATTATCGGATGAGTTCAAGTTCTAGTTAGAAATAAATGGGACAAATTCGCCTTCGCCCAAAGGAAGGTTTATGTCGAGAGGAGTTTCCAGATAAGAATAAGAGGTAAAATGAGCACCTTAGGGACAGTGAGGAAAAGGACACGTCCCTCTGGGGACTTCACAATTCACCAGGAGAAAGGGAGGAGAAAGCCTTTGTCTGGTGACCGGCGCTGGCTAGTGGGAGGAAGGCACCATGAGGGAGGGACAGACAGAGCCTCCGAGCGGACTTAGTGCTGGGAAGAACTTAGCAAAGCTCTTCCTGGGAAGCGGGTCCCTTATAGGGGAAATGGGGCCCTGGGGTTGCTCAGGGGCAAAGGGGAAATCTAGAGGGAGGCTTAGAGCTAGATGGAGCAAACGGTCTGGGGCTCCCTTCGAGGCCGGCCCATCAAGGTGGTCTGGGAGAACTCCCTCCCTTTCAGTGCCAGACAGAGCTGCCAGCTGTCTTCCCGGGTGGGAATAAGACTGGCCGTCCAAAGACCGGCTTTGTCCCAAAGCTCGTGGCCAAGGAGCCCAAAGGTGCCGCTGGAGGAGGCCTCCGCCTTCCCCTCATCGCCCATTCTGACCGTGGCTCACCCTCTTAGCCCTCTCAGCCCGATTTTCAGCCTCATTGCCCCCCAAACTGTCTTGGCTGCCCAGTGCGGGGCCTTTTCTCCCTCCTCCTTGAGCTCCCGGCAGTCTCCATCCATCCCTCTCCCCTCCCTCCGTTTCCAGGACACCGGCTCTCCTTCTCCCTCTCTGACCGCCCCTTCTCTGCTTCCAAGGCTGGATCCCTCTTCTATCCCGTCCTCTCCCCATGGGTGGCCCTCAGGGCTCTTTCCCTGCCCTCTTCCCTTCCCTGGGTGATCTTATCAGCTCCAGGGATTCATTATCAGGGGAGGATTCTCACTCAGATCTGCTTATCCAGCCTTGGGGGTCACAGGTCCCAGACAAGCTAAGCCAGGTGTCTGATGGGCCCAGAGCAGAACCATTATCTTCCCTCCCCAGCCCTCCCCTGCCTCCTACCTTCCCTATTGCTCCCAGGGCAATGCCCTCGCGTCCCAAGCTCAGAACCTGGAGTCATTTTGGGCTCCTCATCCCTCTCTCACTGTCTCCGTCCTCCACATCCAAACCAGTACCAGCATCTCTGTAATAGCCCCCTCCTCTGCTCGGACATTGTCCCCCCGGTACAGACCTTCATTACCTCAAACCTGGACTGCTACAGTAGCTGCTGGGGAGAGGGCTTCTACCTGATCTAACAGTCTCCTCTCTCCCTGATCTGCCAGCCTCCTCTCTCCCTGCTCTGTCTCCCTGCCTCCTCTCTCCCTGCTCTCCCAGCTCTGCCAACCTCCATTCTCCCAGCTCTGCCAGCCTCCACTCTCCCTGCTCTGCCAGTCTTCATTCTCCCCTCAGAGCCCTTGCAGTGGCCTCCGCCTGCCCCTCTGTCTTCCTACACTGCCCCTCTTGGTGGTCTCTGCCCATCTGTGGGCGAGGGAGCCCCAAGGTGGGGGGGAGCATGCTCTGTAAATGTCCTGGCTCGGAAGCGCTTCCAGCCCTGCTCTCTCTCCATCTTGCTCTCAGCTTCACGTAAAAGTTCCTTGCCAAAGGCCCGGGGAAACCCCGGCAAACTATCGATGGGCGTCCCCGATGCGAAGCTCCGATTGCACGTGGGGACGTCATCAATGAAGCCTCCATGTCCCTGGCTCTGGGAACTCCAAGTGGAGAGCCTCGTCCCAGCGGGCCAGGGAGCCGCCAGGGTCAGAGTCGTCTGGAGAAGTGGGCGCCGTGTGGCAGGGCTGAGGCTCCTCGAACCCAGGCCTTTCCCAGCTCCAAGGATGGGCCTTTGCCCTCTGCGTCCCGTTGTCTCTCTGCCAGTCGGCGAGGTGGTGCCGTGAATGGAGCACTGGACCTGGGCTCAGAGAGGCTGGAATCCAAATGCCCCCTCATGGCCTCTGTGATCCTGAGCTGACAGAGTGCCGCCCTGGGAGGCAGGAGATTGGAGGTGAAAGTGACCCTGAGCAAATCACTTCATAGCTTTCCACCTCAGTTTTCTCATCTATAAAATGGGTTAATAATAATCATGATAATATAATAAAGTAATCATTATACACATGTCCCATAGAACATAATAATCGTAAAACTTGAGCACAATGTCTGATGCATGGTAAGGACTGCACAAACATTAGCCGTTATTATTATTATTAATATTATGTTTAGCGCAGTGCCCGGCACACAGTAGGTGCTACGTAAATGCTTGTTCACTAGACTTGACATATCCAAGCCCTTGTCACTGTAAGTGAGGAGATTTCATTATTAGAGAAAAGAGACCGATTCTGAAATAATTATCCAGAGTAAGCTAATTAGCAAAAAGGAGGTGCCCAGAGAAAACGGGGAGGTTCTGAGACATGTTACTCTGCTCCCATGAGCCTCTCTGGGGTCCCCGCTCCCTCCCACAACGCGAGCGGTTCCCTTACAGACCCCCAAAGAGAAGGGCCGCCGGGGCACAGGGATTTCCCTCCATCCTCGGCCTTCTTTCAAACAGGTTTCTGTTGGTGTCTTTTGTTTTTTTAAGAAGTTTATAATTTCCCCCAGCATCCTTCCCTCTCCTCCTACAGAGATGTCCCCAAAAAATAAACAGCATTTTAAAAATCAAAAGAAAAAAGAAGAAAAAATCAGTGTAACTGTGTGTGTGTGAGTGTGAGTGTATGTGTGAGTGTGTATGTGTGTGAGTGTGTGTGTGTGTTTGTGTGTATGTGTGAGTGTATGAGTGTGTGTGAGTGTGTTTGTGTGTGTGTATGTGCAAGTGTGGGTGTGTGTGTTTGTGAGTGTGAGTGTGTGTGTATGAGTGTTTGTGAGTGTGTTTGTGTGTGTCTGAATGTATGTGAGTGTGTGTGTCTGAGTGTGTGTATTTGTGTGTGTGAATGTGTGTGTATTTGTGTGTGTGTGTGAGTGTATGAGTGTGTGTGAGTGTGTATGTGTGTGAGTGTAAGTGTGTGTGAATGAGTGTGTGGTATGTGAGAGAGAGTGTGTGTTTGTGTGTGTGTGAGTGTGTGCATATGAGTGTGTGTGTGTTTGTGTGTGTGTGCATGAGTGTGTGTGTGTTTCCCATTTCCATTGTCGTAGTCATTGCAGCGGGCGATTTCTTGGCCCTTTTGAGTTCCCACATTGCATCAGTTCATGCAAGTCTTCCCAGGTTGCTTTGCAATCTTTCCATCTGCCATTTCTTGCATCTTTTTTACTCTGTTACGCTCGTGGACGTCCCCCAGTCCATGGCCATTGCCTTTGTCCCCAAGCCCTTTGTTATCACCATTTGCCATCAATCTTTTGGTGTCTTTGGGCCCTTTTCTTTTTTGCAATGAGCTCCATGGGCCAGACGCCCAGTCATGGAATCTGCCTTTGATAGAGTTTCCTGGTCTGTTTCCTCACTTCCTAGTGAGTTTAGCCCACTGCATGTAGTAGGTGCTTACTAAATGCTTATTGAATGACTTTTTTATTTGGCTTCTGCCGTGGCCCTCTTCTGGAACCCTCCTCGTACCCCAATGTCTGGAGCTGCTACTTGTGCCTTCCAGCCTCCTGGCTGATTGGTACCCCATGTTTAGAACCAGCCAGATCCACCTGAGAAGGAGCCCCTGCTGCTGTGAGAAGCCCCGAAGGACGCCCCCCAGGAGACCTAGACCACTGGGAACTCCCCCATTCCTCCCAGGCCCAGAAGGCTTGGGCCCCTTCTCTGCAGTCCTTGGTCAGCCTCTTGCCAGAGGTGGAATATGTGAGGGGGTACAGGGCCCCTCGGGCCTGGATGCCCATGTGGCCCTGAGCTGCTCTGGTCTCTTTTCCTGAGGGTGTCTGCAGCTTAGGGGGACACAGCTCAGGCACCCCCACCAGCAGGCCAGTCCCTCACAGCCTGGACTATCGGGGCCACCGATCGTCCCGGGGAGCACCTCCTTCCCTGCTCCTGCCCGCTGTCTCCAGGCTCGGCAATGCTCAGCCAGCCCTGGGAGGGATGGAGGCCGGGCTCCGGGGCAGTGGGCAAGCCCCTTGATCTCTGAATCTCCGTCTCTCCGTCTCTAGCAGGAGGGGGACAGTGCGTCTTTCTCACAGGGCCAGGGTGAGAACAAGAGATGATACGGTCACCAGGTGAGTGGGGGTCACCGCTGGCACCAGCCCCGGACAGCGCCCAGCCTGGTAGAGCCCACCTCCCACCCAGCCTGGCGATGAGCCCCTGGCAGGCTCCTACGGCTGAAGTTCCCCCAATACCGGGGAAATCCAAAATCAGCACCTTCATCTCGGCCTTGCTGCTCCTCACCCCCATTTCAAAGAAGGGGAGCTTGAGACTCGGGGGCCGGGGTGACTGCCTAAAGCCCCATTGCCGGGCAGGGGCCTAGGAAGGGCTGTGACCAGGCCAGGGCCGTTTCCACTCTCAGAATTTGGTCTAGAAAACCTTTTTGCTGCTCCCTAAAGATCGGGAGCACTGGCCCTCGGGGGGTTCTTTCTCCCCTCTGTTTTCAGTGAGAAAACCCCTAATTTCCCACCCCAGAAACAGGAAGCTGGGCACAGTGGACCACCCCGGGAGCCCCTTCATACATGTTTGTTACCTGAGGGACTGAAAATAATGAGAAGGCCGGAGCTGAGGAGACCCAGGTGCCCAGTGGAGGCAGGAAGATCTGAATCCAAACACATCTTCAGCTGCGTGACCCTGGGCACGTCACTCCAACTCCTTTTGCCTCAGTTTCCTCAACTGTAAAATGGGTATAATGGGCAACTAGGTGGCGCTATAGAGGATAGAGCACCAGCCCTGAAGTCAGGAGGACCTGAGTTCAAATCTGGCCTCAGACACTTAACACTTCCTAGCTGCGTGACCCTGGGCAAGTCACTTAACCCCAATTGCCTCAGTAATAATAATAATAATAATAATAATAATAATAATAATAATAATAATAATAATAATAAAAATAAAAATAAAATGGGTGTAATTATAGCACCCACTTCACAGGGTGGTTGTGAGCATCGAATAATATGGTCATTGTAGAGTGCCAGCCTGCTTTTAGCTCCTGGGGAGAGAGTATTGACGCTAGCTTCAGAGGACTTCAGAGTGATCTTGGGCAAGTCACTTTACTTCCTTTCCTCATCTGTAGAATGGGTGGATTGGACCAGCTGGAGTTGAATCTGGCTAATAGTCAGAGTGCCACCTTGTGGCCTTTTGGGATATTGCTATGAAAGACAAAAATCTAGACATCCCCCCCTAAATCATCTCTCTCTTGGTCAAACATCAAGGCGATAGACTCGGAATAGGGGAGGCTTTTCATTACAGGATCCAGCCCCCCAGAAGCCGTGGGAGCAAACCAGAGAGAGCCATTCATCTGACTCCAATTTGAAGCAAATTTCAGTGTGGTTCCTGTTGTGACCTGGGCACCAAGCTAAGCCCTGTGAATACCCTAAATGATCCCTGCCCTCAAGAGCTTTACATTACTCCAAGTCAGGCTACACCCTGAAATTTTTAGAATTTAAATTTTGAATTAATATTTAAAGTAATTTTTAAAAATTAATAAAAGCATAAAATAATTCTGTAAATCAATATCTAATGCACAATTGAAAAATATGGATATTTAATAAAAGAAAAGTGTTTGGGGAGGATTCTGGGAAGATGGCAGAATAGTAAATTTCAAGCTCTCCAGATTTCCCCCATAAACAGAACAAATTTGTGCTTCAGGGTGAACCTAGACTGGTGAGAAATCAAGAAGACTTGGGGTAGAACTGGGGTCCTCCTGAGTAGATCTGAAGAAAGACCCTGTGCTGGACATTTACCTGCCTGAAGTACAAATACCTCCAGGCTATCACCAAGTGGGGAGCCCCGGAGAAACTGGATGTGGCTGGATGGAGTCTTAGCAGGAACCACAGAGACTTTGAGCTCTGGGACTGTATGTCGGGGTCTGAATCCAGGAAAACTGAGGGAACCTCAGATGATTAGGACCCACAGTCCTGGATGAGAAGGAACAGCACACCAGGAGTGCAGAGGTAGTGACCTTGCTGGCTGGGGACACTCCCAGAAGGATGAAGGTCTTGGTTTCGGGTTCCAGATTGGAGGAAGAGCTAAAGTGAGGCAGAGACACCAGTCCCCCCCATTAGGGTGCTTACATAAATACTTTGTATTAAAAAAAATATCAACAAAGAAGAAAGAACCCCGCCATAGAAACATCTTATGGGAACAGGGAAGACCAGGCTCATCTTCAGAGGAGGACACCGAAGCAAAAAAAGCTTCTTCTACCCCAAAGAGTAGCTTTGTGACATAGCTCCCTGCCCAGAAATAATTTGTAGAACTCAAAAAAGGATTCAAAATTAAATGAGAGACATTGAAGAAAAACTAAGAAAAAATAAAAGCCATCCAAGAAAAACAAGAAGATTATGAAAAAAAATTAACCAACTAGAAAAGGAGATACAGAGTCTCAAAGATGAAAATTAGAATCGGGCAAGGGGAAGAATGGAAAAAATAGAACAGAATGTGAAGCACCTGGAGAACAAATCAAGAAGAGAAGATATAAGTATAATTGGACTGTCTGAAAGTTGTGACCAAAACAAGAACCTTGACACAACAATGCAGGAAATAATCCAAGAAAATGATTCTGGAAGGATAGAACATGAGGGGAAAGTAGAAATAGAAAAAAAAAAATCCACCAATCAACATCTCAACGAGATCCTTTGAGGAAAACACATAGAAATGTTATTGCCAAATTTCAAAGTCACCAGATTAAAGAGAAAATTTTGCAAGAAACAAGAAAAAAGAACACAAATCAAATACAAATAATTTCACAGGACTTAGCAGCAGCCACGATAAAAGACCATAGGTCTTTAATCATATCTACAAACAATCAAAAGAACTAGGCCTGTGGCCAAAAATATCATATCCAGTAAAATTATCTATAATGTTGAATGAGAAAAAAATGGACATTCAATTAACTTGCAGATTTTCAGGACTTTGTATCAAGTAAGCCTGAACTTAATAGAAAATTTAACATATACAAGCTAATATCAAAGATCACTTTCAAGGAACTTAATATGGATAAATTGGGTTTTTTTTACACGGGAAATTTATAGCATATGTTAAATTTCTATCTACACAAGTATAATAAATATGTCCTTTTTTAACTTTAGCATGCTGGAGGGGAAATGAAAGGGAGAAAAAAGAATGAAGTAAATAAGGTGCACAGCAGAGAACAAAAGAACGATTCACAAGGAAGGAAAGAAAAGATGGATACTCATGAATATCATTTCATCTACATATATGTACATAGACTTTTGTGATCTGGTAATCAGTTGTCATATATTTTGAATCCTCCCTGATGTTCTGCTGGGCACAGGACAATGTTCTCTTTTGTTCCCTTTTGTTCCCTTTCTGTTTTTCTTATTCTGTTTTTTTTTTTAATAAAATAAATTTTTAAAAAAGAAAGCTGTTTGAAGCAATTCTGCAAAAACCAAATCAAACCAAACCAGACAGTACTTGCAAATAACAAAACAGCTATAGTGAAATAGCTTGAAATAGAAAAAGTAGAAAAAAGGTAAAAAGTAAGAATTATAACTAAGATTTATGCAAAGTTCTAAGGTTGCGGATCATATAAATAGACATATCTCTATGTGTCTGTGTGTGGGTGAATTCTCGTTCATCCTTTTAGCCACTTTGGAAGGACACTTAGTGCTCAAGGATGATGGGCACAAGTTTGGAAGCTGCAGGGACTGATTTAGGCTGGCGACCCCAAGGCGCTTGGGAAAGGGCTCTGTCCAGAGCAGGCAGGAGCTTTCCTTGAAGGCAACCAGCTGGGGTTGGAGCATCACTTTTCAAGCATCTCACAGTGGGGATTCCCTTTGGGTGTGGGTTGCTCTGGATGCCCTGTTAGGTCTCTTCCAGCTCTCATGCCCCCAGGTCAAGGGCAGAGGGGACCAGCTATCCCTCTGTCCCACTGGCTCCTTCTCCAACATGCTGCCTTCTAGTTTAGAGACAATAGGGAGGAATCAGAAGATACAGGACAAAAGGAGAATCATGTTTTAGTTTCTGCAAAAATGGGGACATAACACTTCTATTTTTAAAAAAAATTAGTAAAGAAAGCTCATTTATTCAATTGAATAGTCAAACAGAAATCAGCATACACATGAGAATATATACTAATTAACAAAGAATGAAGGATTTCTCCCCTTGGGAACAAGGTCAATGATATTTCTATTTTAAATATTTTTTAAAAAGATATCAAGAAGTTTCTATTGGGCCTATATCCCAAAGAGATCTTAAAGGAAGGAAAGGGCCCCACATGTGCAAGAATGTTTGTGGCAGCCCTTTTTGTAGTGGCTAGAAACTGGAAACTGAAGGGCTGCCCATCAATTGGAGAGTGGCTGAATAAATTATGGTATATGAATGTTATGGAATATGATTGTTCTGTAAGAAACGACCAATTTCAGAGAGGCCTGGAGAGACTTACAGGAACTGATGCTGAGTGAAATGAGCAGAACCAGGAGATCATCACACACGGCAACAACAAGACTATATGATGATCAATTCTGATAGACGTGGCTCTTTACAACGAGGGGACTCAAGACAATTCCAATAGACTTGGGATGGAGAGAGCCAGAGAACCATGGAAACTGAATGTGGATCACAACAGAGTATTTTCACCTTTTGTAGTTGTTTGTTTGCTTTTTTTTTCTTTCTTGGGCTTTTTTTTCCTTTTTTGATCTGATGTTTCTTGCGCAGCATAACACATATGGAAATGTATGTAGAAGAATTGCCCATTTAACCAATACTGGATTCCTTGTTGTCTTGGGGAAGGGGAACAATTTGGAACACAACATTTTGCAAAGGTGAATGTTGAAAACCATCTTTGAATGCATTTGGAAAAATAAAATACCTATTAAAATAAAAAAAAAGATACCAAAAGTTGGACACCATTGTTATTTGGGTGTCCAGGAGAGAAGCATATTGTGACTTAGACTTTGATACTGGAATTTTATCTTGCTTCATGTATTCATGGGAAATTAAGCATCAATTTTTTAATGTTTAAATATCAATAAACAATTTTAGTGTTTATTAAATAATAGTCAATAGCTAAATATGAAGCATACTTTATCCACAAGCATTTATTATTTATTTGCTTACTAGCAGGCATTTAATAGAGGTTTATTGAATTGAAATTTCAGTGTCTGGTTCTTTGTGGAGTAGTTTGCCATTTCCTTCTCCAGCTCACTTTACAGATGAGGAAACTGAGGCAAATAGGATGAAGTGATCTTGCCAGAGTCACATAGCTTGAGGTCTCTACATCTGGTGCTGTATCCTCTGCTCCACCTTGTTGCCCCATAATAAATATTTATTGCACAGAATTGAAAATTAAGTACCTACTGTGTGCAGGTACCATAGTAGGTACTGGGGATCTGCCACGAATGCCATCTTGCTTCCTTCAAATAGCTAATAGATTTTTGGAAGCACTTTACATGTTAATTCTTTAGAGTGGAAGAGAACTACAATAATTATCCCCATTTTATAGATGAGGAAACTGAGTCACAGTGACTCAGAACTGGGACCTTGGCAGCCGTGGAGTCCACCCCATACATGCAAGGTCATACCACACTGGATGGAAAGAGTCATGTCTATCCCCGGCCTGAGGTCCGCAGTGGAGTGCCCAGGGATCTGCGTCCCCAGCTGAACACTGGATTCATTGTGACTTGGGTGAAAGGCTAGATTGGGGTTTATCAGGGAGCTGGGCAGGCCGGGTAACACGCTGAGTGAGACCCTGGGAGCAGAGGATTCCAGGCTGAAATCGGGGGAGTGCTGGAGAGGCTTTCTGGGCTAGGGGCTCATGAGAAAGGTGGGCCGGGCAGGAGTCTTCAGAAGCCTTGGGGGCTTCCGGGGCTGCCAGGCCAATAGGAGCCAGTGTGTGACACTCGGATGGCCCAGCAGGAGACCCTTAGGCTGCCCTAAGCCAGGCAGAGCTGGCAAAGAAGGCGCGGCTCCTGCCAACTTCTGCCCTCAGCGAAGCTCCAGAGTGACCCTCCTGCTGCTGAGGTTCTGGGCTCGGGGTCACAAGGTGGGACTCTGAAGTCCGGCTCACAGGTATCTATCTGAATCACTCTCTGTGGGGGTGGAGTTTCTCTGCCTCTGTCTGTCTCTGTCTCTTTCTCTCTATCTCTGTCTCTGTTTCTCTTTATCTGTCTCTTTTTTATTTTTCTCTCTATCTCTGTTTCTGTCTTTATCTCTCTGCCTGTCTCTGTCTCTATCTCTGTCTCTTTCTCTGTCTATCTCTCTCCTGTCTCTGTCTCTCTCCCTTTCTCTCTTTATTTTTCTATCTCTGTTTCTCTTTGTCTCTTTTTTTATCTCTCTCTCTCTGTCTCTCTCTTTCTTTATCTCTCTATCTCTGTCTCTCTCTGTATGCCTCTCTCTGTCTCTTTCTCTCTCTCCTATCTCTGTCTCTCTCCCTTTCTCTCTTTATTTTTCTCTCTATCGCTTTCTCTCTATCTCTCTGCCTCTGTCTCTTTCTTTATCTCTCTCTGTCTCTCTCTGTATGCCTCTCTATCTGTTTCTATCTCTCTGTATATCTCTGTCTCTTTCTCTGTCTCTTGTTATCTCTCTATCTCTCTCTCTGTTTCTATCTCTGTCTGTCTCTGCCTCTCTTTATCTCTCTATCTCTGTCTCTCTATCTCTCTCTTTAGCTGTTTGAATGTTACCTTCCCTGTCTAATTATGAGCTCTTTGAGAACAGGGACTAACTTTTGCCTTTCTTTGTACAGTCCTCAGTACTAAACATGCAGTGCATAGCATGCAGTAGGCACTTAATAAATGTACATAGTAACTGCCTTCTAGAAGAGATACCTTAATTAACTGTGAGTATCAGACATAAAACAGAAGCTTATTTCCTCCATCACAGAGTGGTTTCAGACACAGTCAAGTAACTTATCTGGGTTCTGTGTAGACTAATCTCTTTGGGGGTGGGGGAAGGAGGAGACTCACTTCTGATCTCTCCACACTACTGGTTAGAAGGGATGATGAAGGGTTTCCAAGGGGAAAAAAGTGAAACTTTAATGAAGAAACAAGGAACCTGAGATAGAAGAGGAGAGATTTGGGGCTGGCCAGGATGTCCCCGAATGGACCTGTCAGACCAAGAAGGAAGGACAGAGAAAAATGGCGGGGCCATCCAGGCTGAAAAACAGCTGGGAGCCTCTTGGTGAAGGTCAAGGAGAAACAAGCTGCTTTTCCCCAAGAATGGCCCCACAAGGCCCCAGAAGCCACAACAAAGGGACGAGGTGGGCGGACGGGCCTTTGCTGTGAGGGGCACAGGAAAAGCAGAGAAAGGCAAAAGGAGCCCAGGAAAGAAGAGGAACGACTGTTGGCTTCTCCGGGGTCAGCTCTGTCCATCCGATGACTACATTAGAGAGGGCAAATCTCCAAGACTTCAGGGAAAATCTGCCAAGACTTCTCAGAACAGATGGCCACCCACTGCTGGTGATTCACTTGGGCACAGACTGTTCTACCAGGAAAAGTATTGATTGTGCTGATCCAATCAGGCTAACCACAGCTCGAACCACAAGGAATGAAGTGCCAGCCCCCTCCCGAAATGGGCCATGAATCATCAACCCCCTCCCGAAATGGGCCATGAATCATCAACCCCCTCCCAAAATGGGCCGTGAATTATCAACCCCCTCCCAAAATGGGCCATGAATTATCAACCCCTTTCTGAAATGGGCCATAGAGTGGTGGCCCCCTCCTGAAATGGGCCATAGAATGGTGACCCCCTCCCAAAATGGGCCATGAATTATCAACCCCCTCCCAAAATGGGCCGTGAAGCACCGGCCCCCTCCTGAAATGGGCCATGAAGTGCCAGCCTTCTCCCGGCATGCCTCATGGCAAAGACCCCAGGGAGTGAAGAGACACTGGTTTGGGGGACATGGAAATCTGTTTTGCTTGATTATCCATACACGTTTATAACAAAGGTTTTGGTTTTCTTTTGTTCTGGATAATATGAGACGGAAAGCAGGAGTGAAGAAGGCAGATTTAACTGATTGGAAGCAACTAAAATATGATTTCAGAAAAACATGTTAGGGTCGGGGCAAAAAGCTGAAGGCTAGTGGAACAGGTCACATTTTCCTCAGTGTTTCCATGTAAGGGAAAGTAGCAGGAAAAAGAAAAGGTTAATTTGGGAAGTGAACAGCTGGCTGAAAATGTGGAATCTGAAATTGGCATGGGAAAGATCTTGGGGCTGTGGCTTAAAATATAGACACGGTAGATCCCTGATAGGCTGGTTAAACATTTCAGGGGCATCTTGCAAATCTAATAAAAAGGGCATTAAAAAGCATGGAGAGGGAGGAGACTGGCTGTGTATATTCCTTGAGTTAGACATGATAATGGTAACTAGCCTATATACTGCCTACTATGTGCCCTGCTAAATGTTTCATTTGATCCTCACAGCAGACCTGGGAGAGACAATTATTATTCCCATTTTACAGATGAAGAAACTGAGATAAACAGGTTAAAGGACTTGCCCAAGTTACACCGTTAGCAACGACTTTAGGTTACATTTGAACTGAAATCTTCCTGACTCCATGCCCAGAGCGCTACCAGCTGCGCCCTCAGACTTGATTCTGGATGAATATACCTTATTCAAAGGAAGGACAGTGTTTCACCTCTGGGAGACTGATTGCTTCATTGGGGACGAGCCGGGGAAGGAGAAGAATTTGGAACAGAGTTTTACAGAAATGAGCGGTGGAACAATCTTTGAGTATTTGGAAAAATAAGATAATATTGAGAGGAACCCCCCCCAGAAGGACAAGGAGGGACTGGGAAGGGCTCGGAAGCAAGCTGGCCCAGGATCCAGGAGCAGCTCCTCCACCCCAAACTTGCAGGCCCCCGCTTTCTTCCCAGCCCCAAGCCTGTTTTCCACAGGAAGCTTTTCTCCACGGCCCTCAGTTCCAGCGTTGTTCCTGACTTGGGAAGGCGGGCAGCTCTGGGCAGCTGGGCTCACCCAGACCATCCCCGGTGATGTCACTGGTCCCCTTCAAGCTGTTGTTCGCCCTTCATTAGAGGGGGAGCCCCTTGAGAGCCCGTCCTGTCATCCGCCGGTCTTTCCTTAAGCCCAATACACTGCCTGGCAAACAGTAGGTGCTTAATTCATATCTGTTAACTGACTGGCTGAGGAGACAAATTCTTAGGAAATCCAAAATCATTTATGGCTGGCAGCAAAGTCAAATGGGCAGAACTGGGAGAACGATTTATGCAATAACAGCGATGGAGTTCTGCACTAGAGACCTGGGAACTTTGGTCAGGGGAATGACCATCGACCGCTAGGGGGCAGAGTAGATACAGCAGCGGGTGGGAGCCCGGAAGATGCGAGTTCAAATCTCCACTCAGACACTTTCTATGCTGTGTGACCCTGGGCAGGCGCTTTGAGATCAGCAAAGGCAAAAGTTCCCATTTTCCCAAAAAGGGAGAATAAAGAGTCTGCAGACGGGGGACCAATTTCTGTGTAAATTTCAGAAGTCATCAGTCGTTAGAGGGACAGTTGGACTGGGGCGATAGTTTTTCCCTTCATTGCTGTGCCCCCAGGTTAGACCCGCCCCGACCCTTGGGCTCCATTTCTAAGCATCACGGTAGGATAGGATGAAGGGGAGAGGGCCAGAGAGAAGGACAAGCGGGATGACACTGGACACAGTGATGGCAACGTTCTGTCATCAAGTGACGTTTAGTAAGCGCCTACTGGGTGCCAGGGCTGTGCTAGAAAGATGCCTTGGAAAGGCTTTGGATCAAGCCAGTGACGACCCCCCCCCCCGCCCCCTGTCCAGCGTGGGTATGTTTGGCCAAACTGGGGGGGGCAGACTGTAAAACAAAAGCCAAGCCTTGGTGCAAGCGCCTTTCCACCCCTCAGTGCCTCAGTTTCCCCTCCTATATAAGACGGGCACAACAGCGCCCTCAGCCCACCCACGGCGGTGCAGAGTGCGCTAAGTGAGTCAGGGCTTGGGGGGGAAGAGGGAGCATGGATCATTTAGTGTTAGTTGGAAGACGCTGGGGCTTTCCAGAGCTTGGCGCCTCCAATCACTGAGCTACAGACCTGCCCTACAGAAAGCCCCCCACCTTTTGTTTTAAAGGCAGAGCTGGGGCGCCCATTGTACGGATGAGAAAAGCCGAGGCCTCAGGGAGGGTCGTGCCCTCCCCGTCCCTCCCCCTACAGCCCACCGCCGTTTGCACCCCAGTGATTCCTTTTCCGGGCCTCGCCCTCGCGCCTCTTGCTCACTGCTTACCTCTTACGCAAGCGCAGTAGCCTCGCGCCTTGCATCCCGCGCCTTGAGTCTCATGGCGCCCTCCCTGCGCGTGCACTTCGGGATGGCTCAGCCAATGAGAGGCGGCCCTCGTGCAGTTCGGCCAATCAGCGGCCGGAACGCCACAGGCTGAAAGCCCCGAATCCCGGCGCGCCCTCAGTCAGTTGCTGGTCGTTGAGGGCTGAGGTGTCGGTGTTGGCGTCTCATCATGGTAGGGGCGGCCGGGCCCCCCGCGAACCCCGGGTCCGACCCACCACCCTTCTCTCCTTCCTCTTCTTCCTCTCCCTTCTCCTTTGCACTCTTCCCTCTCTGCCCTATCCCGGACCCCGATCCGCCCTGAGGAGCGGGAGGCGGCAGGGAGGAGAGAGGGGGTCTCCTGGAGAATTGAGGAGCGAGGGGAGAGTGGAGGGCCCCAAGGATTGAGGCAGGCCGTGAGGGGGCGCTAGTGTGAGGAGAACCCCAGATAATCAGGAGGTTCCCCCGACATCTTGAGGTACCCTCGGCAGGAGGCAAGATCCTGAGAACTGAGTGGGGGCCGGGCGGGGCGCGCCGATGCTTTGAGGGGGGAAACACAAAAAAAACCGAGAAGCTGAACCCGAGGGTCTTCGATGGAGGACGGGGCATTATCCAGGATGAGCGGCAGCCCTTCCCCCAATTCCGAATGAAGCGCCCTCTCCATAGGGTTCTATGGGGACCTCACTGTGGCCCCGGGAGTGTGGAGTGGGGGATGGGGGAGTCTCCGAGTTGAAGTGAGGTTGGGGAGGGGAGGGTCACCTGGTCCTCCAGCTCTCACCTCTGAATATCCCCAGACAAGCTTAAGTGATCTCGGAGCCCTCTTCGACCCCTTACCCAGACAGTGGCACGTGTGTGGGGCCGCTCCGTGATGGGGGGGGGTGCCTCCACTCTAGGAGAGACGTGTGGAAAGCGCTTTATGAACCCCTGGGAGATGAATATTGGCCAGTCTTGGCGCTTCTCTTTGGAGACCCCTGTGAGTTGGGGAGTGAGGTCCCTTTTACAAACGAGGAAACTGGGGTTTTAAGGTGATGAAGAGCTTGCGGGTGGTCTTGCTGTGAATAGTACGCGCTAATCGGGATTAGAACTGTTCACTTTCCAGAATCCCTTAATCATTGAAAACAAATGTCGAACTTCAATGTAACAAGACAGTCGTGGGTAAAGATCCAGGAGGCTCAGACTCCTTACTTAGCCATGGACAGCAAGTTTTTTTTTAGTGTCTCTGATCCTGCTTTTCTCCTGTAAAATGAGGAAAATCACTTCCCTAGGCTGGACATATAATGGTGTGGGGTTTGTTTTGTTTTGTTTTGTTTTTGTTTTTAATTCTACTTCATTAAGAAAAAAAAGAATAGAAAAAAGTAAGACAAGAGGGAAAAAAAATAGATCATTGTCATGTGCCCAGCAAAATATCAGGGAGGATTCAAAATATGTAACAATAAAAATTACCATTTCAAGAAAGGAAATATAATAGTAGAAGAAATTATATTCATGAGCATCCAGCCTTTCTTTGCTTCTTTCTAGATTGTTCTTTTGTTTTCTGCTAGGCACTTTTTTAAAACTTTGTTCTTTTTATTTCTTTCTCCTTTTATCCTCCCACCTTCCCGAAGCTGGCTATAGTTGAAGCACAGATATATACAGATAGATATATTCCTATATCCCCCCACAAATAGTTAACATGCATACATATCTACATACCCTCAGACCCATATGCATTTAACCATATGTAAACATGCATCTAAAACAATTAGTATGACTGACATATAGATATTTCTTTCTGAATCTTTTACGGTTGACTTTATAGCCATACTCCTTTTTTCTAATAAATTCTACTCCTAATCCTTGTACTGTTTGTGTATATCTCTTTTATCTCATCCCTACTAACTTCTGCTTTAATTCTGCTACTTAATTTAACTTGCTATTACTTAATCTCCCTCTACCCTGCCTCCCTTGTCTAACCTCTCACCTTTGGCTTCTGCCTCCATTCCACCTTCCTTGTTTCTTTATAGATTTTAGAGGTTGCTATATATCCTTCATGGTATTTATCAAATGCTGCCTTCATTTGTGTAACATAATTACTATTTTTATCTTTTCTTAGATGTTTTTGCTTTTTAGAGTCAGATAATACTCAACTCCGCCCTAGTCTTAATTTTCAACTACCCAATTACTGGTGACAATCGTAAACATATGGTATACTTTTCCATGTAAAAAAACATAAATAATTTGTCCATGAGAAGTTTCTTGAAATTAATCTTTGATATTGGCTTTTCTGTTAAATTTTCTTCGGGTTTGGATGAAAGAAAGCCCTGAAAGTCTTCAAGTTCATTGGATGTCCATTTTTTAAAATTCAATATTATGGATAATTTTGCTGGATTGATATTTTTGGCTTTAAGCCCAATTCTTTTGATTGTCAGTATATATAATTCCAGGACCTGTGGTCTTTTGTTATAGCTGCTGCTAAGTCCTGTACAATTCTAATTGTGGCTCCAGTGTATTTGAATTGTTTTCTTTTTTCTTGCAAAATTTTCTATTTGATCTCAGCATTTCAAAATTTGGCAATAATATTCCTATGAGTTGTTTAACATAAATTTCTTGCTATCTAGGGTAGAGGGAGGGGGGAGAGGGAGAAAAATTTGGAACACAAGGTTTTGCAAGAGTGAATGTGAACTTTAACTTCAGTGTCCTCTGAAGATAAACCTGGTCTTCTCTTATTCCTATTATAGTAAGTTTCTGTGGTAGTATTCTTTCTTGTTTTCTGGTTCATTTTTTCTTTTTTCTTTTTTTTTTTTTAATGAGAAGTGCTAGTAGTGTAAACACTTCTGATCATGGGGTGAGAGGATGGTGCTTCTAACTTCACTTCAGCTGTCCTCTCTGCCTTGAAAATATAAACCAAAAGCTCCACCCTCCCGTTAAGTGTCCACACCCAGCAGTATCCCTGCCCCCCC
>JAJPUD010019534.1:15895-26376 GCA_023553655.1 Myrmecobius fasciatus | reverse complement strand
CATTTATTATTTCTGCCTTCCTGCATTTGATTTTGAGGTTTTTGTGTCCTAACACATGGTCAATTTTTGTATAAGTTCCATGGACTGCTGAGAAAAAAGTAAACTCCTTTCTGTCTCCATTTAATTTCCTCCAAAGATCTATCATACCTAACTTTTCTAACATTTTGTTTACCTCCTTAACTTCTTTCTTATTTATTTTGTGGTTTGATTTATCAAGTTCTGAGAGAGGGAGGTTGAGATCCCCCACTATTATAGTTTTGCTGTCTATTTCTTCTTGCATCTCTCTGAACTTTTCCTCTAGGAATTTCCATGCTATACCACTTGGTGCATATATGTTTAGTATTGATATTGTTTCATTATCTATGCTACCCTTTAGGAAGATATAATTTCCTTCTTTGTCTCTTTTAATGAAGTCTATCTTTGCTTTTACTTGGTCTGAGATCAGGATTACTACCCCTGATTTTTTTTGTTCACCTGAAGCATTATAGATTCTGTTCCAGCCTTTTACCTTCACCCGGTATGTATCTCTATGTTTTAGATGTGTTTCTTGTATACAACATATTGTTGGATTCTGGTTTTTAATCAAGTCTGCTATCTGCTTCTGCTTTAAGGGAGAGTTCATTCCATTCACATTCACAGTTAAAATAACTTATTCTATATTTTCTGCCATCTTATTTACCCTACTTTATGCTTTTCTCTTTCTTATCCCCTTTCCCTCCTCCCTACTATTTTCCTTTTGATAACCACTTCCCTCAAACAATCCTTCCCCTTTTGAGCCCCACCCACCCCTTTTTTCCCCTTTTCCCTCCTCTTTCCTTATAAGTACGTCTATTATTCCCTCTGAGCCAAATCTGATGAGATGGACATTAACCCAATTATCATTCCCGTCCCTTTTTTCCCCTCAATCATTATAGGTTTTCTTTGCCTCTACATGTGATGTAATTTCCCTTATTTTACCTCCTTTTCCTCTTCTTCCACTGTTATCCCTTTTCTACCTTTAATTTCTTTTTCAGTTTATCATATCATAATAATCATAAAATGACAATAATCATATCATAATAATCATAAAATCACAGTAATCATATCATAATCATAATGTAATAATAGATTCATAAAATCAACCCTCATTCTATAGGTATCTATAACATAAATATAGTTCTCAAGATTTTTTTTCCTTGTTACCTTTTTATGTTTCTCTTGTGTTCTGTGTTTGTAGATCAAATTTTTTGTTCAGTTCTGGTCTTTTCAGTAGAAATAGGTGAGATTCTCCTATATCATTGAATGACCATCTTCTTCCCTGGAAGATAATGCTCATTCTAGCTGGGTAACTTATTCTTGGCTGTAGTCCAAGTTCCTTTGCCCTTCAGAATATCTGATTCCAGGCCCTTCGATCCTTCAAAATAGAAACTTCTATGTCCTGTGTGATCCTAATTGTGGCTCCCCGATATTTAATTTGTTTCTTTCTGGCTTCTCATAATATATTTTCCTTGGTATGATAGTTCTGGAAGTTAGCCACGGTATTTCTGGGGAACTTAATTTTGGGGTTTCTTTCAGGAGGTGATTGGTGGATTGTTTCAAGGAGTATTTTGCCTATTGGGTCTAAAATATCAGGGCAGTTTTCTTTTATGATTTCCTGGAAGATAGTGTCTAGGTTCTTTTTTTCATCATGGCTTTCAGGAAGCCCTATAATCCTTAGATTGTCTCTCCTAGATCTATTTTCCAGGTCAGTTGTTTTTCCTAAGAGATATTTCATGTTTTTCTCTATCTTTTCATTTTTTTGTTCCTGTTTGACTGATTCTTGAAGTCTTGATGAGTCATTCATTTCCAGTTCTTCGATTCTAATTGGTAATGTCTTATTTTCTTCAGTTACTGTTTTTAGTTCCTTTTGCAATTGACCAATTATATTTTTTTGTTCATTACATTCTTTTTCCATTTTTTTCTATTTTATTTTGCAATGATCTCATTTCATTTCCCCATGTTTCTTCTAACTCTCTTTTAAGATCCTTAATGTAATCTTCAAAGAAAGCCTTGTGACATGGAGACCAGTTTATGTCTGTCTTTGGGGCTTTTTCTGGAGTTGCTTTACCTTTAGGGGCCTCAGGATTTGAGGTCTGTTCTTGCCTCTCTCCATAAAAGTTGTCTATGGTGAGAGCTCTTTTTGGTTTTTTATTCATTTTTTTTAAAGGTGTGAGGTCTGTTTAGGGCAAAGGTGGGACAGCTGCTTTAATTTGCCCTGGGGCAGTTCTGCTGATTGAATTATTTCAGAAACTGGGCAGTTCTGCGGATTGAGTTATGTCAGGTGCTGGGCAGTTCTGCTTTAGTTTGCCCTGGGGCAGTTCTGCTGATTGAATTATTTCAGGTACTGGGCAGTTCTGCTGATTGAATTATTTCTGGTGCTGATCAGTCCTGCTGATTGATTGATTGCCGTAGGGTGTTGTGTAATAGCAGCTAGGTCTGATGCTCATCAGGGGTTCAGTGGTTCACAATCTACCCCCCACAAAAGGCAGACCCCCCAAACCACCTGCCCACAATGAGGACAGATTGGCCCAAGAGGCGCCCAGAAGACTCCCAGGTGTGTGAAAAGCACAACATTCCCACTCCTGTTCCAACTCGTGTTCCAGCTCCCTGCTCCAGCTCCCTGCCCTGTCTCACTTCGCTGCAGTCTGGGTTCAGCAGACCACCCCCCTGCCCAATTAAAATAGACCTGTTTTGAGGTTATTCCAGAGTATCTTCTTCTAGAATCGTGTTGTCCTCCAGATATTGTGGATTTTTTTGCTTCAAAATCAGTCTAGAGGCTTTATATGTTGTTGGTTTGAGGGAAGGTTAGAGGAGGTTACAGAGACTCCTGTCTGATCTCCACCACCATGGCTCCACCCCCGGAAGGCCCAGGAACTTATATCTTAAGTTAGAGGATGGATAGGATATGAAAAGGTAATGAGTTTGTTCAGTAGATAGAGCACCAGGACTGGAGTCATGAAGACATGAGTTGAAACAGGACCTCAGATACTAGCTGTATGACTGTAGGCTGAAAAGTCACTTACCTTAATCCATTGTAGAAAGATATGGCAAATCACTCCATTACCTTTGCTAAGAAAACTGCATGGACAGCATTGGTAAGCCATGGTCTCTGAGATCAAACAGAATTGGACATGACTGAACAACAACAATAAGGACATGAACATGCATAAGTAGTTAGAAAGCATGATGAAAATAATACAATATATTTTCCATAGGGAAAGGGTGTTCAGAACTGGGAAACAATAAAGGCCTTATATAGGAAATGACAATTGAGCTGTGCTTCTAAGGATAGTAGTTTCATCAGAGAGACTGGAGGTCTAGAGAAGAGAATAGAAGACTGATGGTTAAAGCTTAAGTAGGGCAACCATTCCAAGTGCAATACTGATATTCTTTCAAAAGAGCTAGACTTCCATAAATAAAAATTCACTCCAAAAGTAAAATTTCCCTTCAACAGTTCCTGTTTTTCACTTTTTGATGTATGTCTATGTATGTGGGTGGGTGGGAAAAGAGGTATATCATGGAACTCATTGAGAGTCTAATGAAGCCTAATGGATCTACCCCTTCTCAAATAATGTTTTTAAATTTATAAAAGAAAATACAAATGTACCAATTATAACAATTATATTTAAATATACATTTATTTTTAAATAAAAATTTATTATTATAATATATCATGATGTTATATAAATATATGTCTATGTATGTATATGTGTGTATACATATATGCAAACATATGTTTAGTCTATATATGTATATGTATGTATATATAAATTTATATTTTATTCAAGAGTCCTAGATTAAATATGAGGCTTTAGGATAACTTCATCCCTGACCTTGGCTTTGGACTACTAATCTGTATGATCTGTAGCTTTACTAACAATCTTGATAATGTTTTGGAATAATCTGACCTGACTCTATCATATTATAAGATCCTAGAGTTGCAAGGGATTTCAAATATGATCTAATTCTGGTGCTGAGCTATACTGATTGGTAGGCAAGTGAATAAAAATTCATCTAACCTGATATATCTAAGTATCCTTTTACCTGGGTTTAGTATCCCAACCAATCATATATCATGTAAGATAGTCTTACAGAGACACTTGATATATACAATCTGAAAAATACTTCTGAAAACACCACCACACATACCTTTCTCACCACTTACTTGGAAACAATCAATATGTGCCAGTTATGTATTAGACACTTTTCCCTATAGTCATATATAATATAAAGGGGAAAAATGAAGCATTTTTTTCTATCAAAGAGCTTACATTCTAATGAGAAAAGAACATGTTTGAGTTTGATACACATACACACACATGTGTGTGTTTGTGTGTGTATGCATATATGGAGAGAGAGAGAGACAGAGAAAGAGGGAGAGAGAGAGAGAGAGAGAGAGAGAGAGAGAGAGAGAGAGAGAGAATACAAAATAATTTACAAAATAACAAGATTTTTTTTTTGTTTTGTTTTTAGGTGGAAGGAGAATAACAGTTGGATGAGCCTAGTATTAGGTATCAAAGGGTTGTGTGTGTGTGTGCGTGTGTGTGTGTGTGTGTCTGTGTGTGTGTGATGAAAACTTAAAAAAAAAAACTACACCAGTTGTGAGGGACCTCCCATTAAAAATATGGAAATCAGAAAAGAAGTAAGATAGGTCAGCATCACAGGGACAGCATTTTGTTTGTGCAATATATCAAAAAAATGGCCCAAAATAAGATGGAAAGTCAGGTTGGGGAGAACTTTAAAGACAACTAAGATGATAATATTTTTCTTAGGAGGAAAATAAAATTATTGTAGCTTACAGAGCAACACCTATTTTTATATCAGTACTTTGGCCTTTATGTAAAGAGTTAATTAGAAAGGGGAGATGAATCAAGGAGACCAATTACACCGCATAATCCATGATTAAGATGATTAGGGTCTGGACTAGAGAGGTGACACGGTCTTATTCTTTCCAGTTTTTGCTCAAGAAATTATAATCAAATTAATATTATAGTTGCTTCAGGAAATGAATCTATTTTCTGATCTACCCAGTCACCTATTCTTAAGACTTCTTTTTATCAAATCACCTCCTGACTATTACTACACTCTGTGTGTTCTTTCCCTCAGTAGAGTATTAGCTTTTTCAGTACACTATGTCTGTACTTTTTGTATTCATATTCCAAGTATCAGGCATTATGCTAGTAACTTCGTACACACTCAAGTACTTTTCTATTCATTCATTTGGACATCCATCCTCTCATTTATTAATTTTCCCAACACTAATACCATTTATCACAGTTACATCAAATGCTCATTCAGTCTATCTTTAAAGAACTTCAGTGATGTGAAAGTTTGCTATCATTTGTGGAACCACTGTATTTATTAGCAGTCCCAACTCCTTGAACACTATAATATGCATCTCTCCTCTCTCTCCCTCTCTTTATCTCTTTTTTCTTCCTATTTCCTCTTCTTCTACTCCTTCTTCTACCTTGTTTTCTCTCTTTCCCTGTTCCTTCTCTTACTTTTCCACTCTTCCATTGCCTTCTCATCTGCTTCCTCTCCCTATCTCTCTCTTCTCTTTCTGACTCCCCTCAAATGGAGGCAAAGTTTTGTACGAGAAGCATTCAAAATGTGTTTTCAACTCTTTCTCATTTAGATCTTCTCTACAAAAATAGCAATTTTTTATAATAGCCTTTCTTTATGCTATTGGCTAAGTAAATGTGTATCTTCTCTATAAATACCATGTTGTTGGGTTGAATTTTTCTATTAATTGATGTCATAATACACACATAATACAGTTTCACCATCTCTCTGACTGAGCTTCTTCCTCCTTCTTACTTAAAAAACAGCATTTTTTTGTTTTTTGTTTGTTTTTGTTGTTGCTGTTATTGTTTTCTCCAAGTGAAAGTTCAGGGTTAATTTGAATGAAAAAGGTCTTTCCATAGTTTCATGCTCCCATTATAACTGACTCTGGGTGAAATGCTAAAATTCACCTCAATTCAGTGTCTTAGTAAGGAATGTTAGCTTCAAATACACTGATAAAGCTCCTTGGTGACAATGCTCCTCTCCTCTCATCTCAAAATCATCCATACTCAGAGTCATAATTAGCAATCCCCATGATTGAATTGAAGACCAAATACAGTTGATAGTTACAGAAATATAAGGCATTAGAATTATATCTGAAAGAGTTCTCAGACATTTACAAATAAGAAGAATTGGCCCATCAACATTTAAGTGATTTTCCTAATGTTACATAGTATTGTGCGATGAGTGGTATGGTGGAAGTGCAGTCAATTATCAGGAGAGATGGTGAACTCTTATCCCTATCCTTTATTCCCAGAAAAGCTTATGTCAGCACTTAATTGGTCTCAGAATTTTAAAGAGAGCCCTGAAATAGCCCAGATCCATCTCTTTCTTTGTGCTTCAGAAATGGTGAGAGGATTCAAAAGGCCATTTTTAAAGTAAACACTCTTGTTTCTGCCGTATCATACCAACTGATGAAATTCTCTTAGGTCATACCCTCATTCATTCCATTATGCTTAGGCAACCCTCCAAAGACATCACAGATACCAACTTGCCACCTTGCAACAGATCAGAACTTGAGAAAAGACCTTGCAGACTAATCACTGACCTCCTTGAATAGACTTCTTATAAACTACTAATACCCTCTTCAATGTTTGTCAAATTCCTACAACATCAAAGTTAGATTATTCCAATGATTCTGGACCCCTAGATGCTGAAATACAAACCATCCCCCATTCCCGGTCTCTATTCCAGAACAGAGAAAAAAGATGGTGTAGGAAATTGAATTTTTGTTTCATGCTACTCTTTAAAAATCTATAAAAATACTAACATTTCTTTCAAAACTATTTTGTTTATCTGTATACATGAACTCTAAAATCACTTTATCTAATCACAGCATTTTATTATTTTGTATTTCCCTCTGACTTACAATCATTGATTCTGTTTTTCTTCCTAACCTTAATTTTTACTTTTAACATATCCCATCTCTTTCTTAGGCTACCACCCTTGTACTTATACTTTCTTCCCTTCCCTAGTCTACAAATTGGTCAGTCTTCTCTATAGTACCTCTGCACTCAAACCCTTTCCTATTTTTCATGCTTTACTAAGCTCTGCCCTTAGAATATTGCCCCTGTTTCCTTTACTCCTATTTACATGGGATGGAATGGAGCTAGAGAAAATCATAAATCATACTGATCAGTTGTACTTTGACAATATTTTAATTAATCACTACAACAACGCAATCCTTTTATAATTCTTAAACAAATATGAACTCCCTCTTTTTGTACATGAAAATGATTAATACAGTAATTTTTATGCAATTACATCCATATAATCTATATCTGATTACTTGACTTAAACAAATGCTTGTATTATATGCATTTGTGATCACATCCCACCTCATTTTATTTATTTCCAGCATTACTCTTTCTTCTTTTCTTATCTAAAGTGCTTGAGAGAGCCACAAACTCTTGAAAATCCTACTATTTCACTTGATTCTAAATTCTTTGCAATCTTGATCTTGGCTTCAGTATTCAACTAAAATTTTTCTGTTCAAAATCACCCAGGATATTTTCTTAGTCCTTATCTTTCTTGACCTCTCATAACCTTTTGGCATTAATAATTCATACAAAATGGTGGTGATGATGATGTAAAGGTGCTCCAAATCACTATTGATCAGAGAAATGCAAATTAAGACAACCCTGAGGTACCACTACACACCTGCCAGATTGGCTAAAATGATAGGAAAAGATAATGACGAATGTTGGATGGGATGTGGGAAGGCTGGGACACTGATGCATTTTTGGTGGAACTGTGAATGGATCCAGACATTCTGGAGAGCAATTTGGAACTATGCTCAAAAAGTTATCAAACTGTGCATACCCTTTGACCTAGCAGCATTTCTATTGGGCATATATCCCAAAGAAATCATAAAGGAAGAAGAGGGCCCCACATGTGCAAGAATGTTTGTGGCAGCCCTTTTTGTAGTGGCTAGAAACTGGAAACTGAATGGATGCCCATCAATTGGAGAATGGCTGAAAAAATTATGGTATATGAATATTATGGAATATTATTGTTCTGTAAGAAACAATCAGCAGGATGATTTTAGGGAGGCCTGGAGAGACTTGCATGAACTGATGCTGAGTGAAATGAGCAGAACCAGGAGATCATTATACATGGCAACAACAATACTATGTGATGAGCAATTCTGATGGACTTGGCTCTCTTCAACAATGAAATGTTTCAAACCACTTCCAATTGTTCACTGAAGAAAGCCATATACACCCAGAGAGAGGGATGTGAAATGTGTACCACAACATAACATTTTCATGCTCTCGATTGATGTTTGCTTGCATTGTGTTTTCTTTATCTTATTTTTTCTTTCTTGTGGATACATTTTTTTTCTTGCACAACAATGATAAGTGTAGAAATATGTATATATATATATATACATATATATATATATATTCGATTTGTCAAGTATTTTAACATAATTAACATGTAGTGGATATCCTGCCATCTAGGGGAGGGGTGAGGAGTAGGGGGGAAAATTTGTAACAGAAAGCTTTGTAAGGGTTAAGGTTGAAGAATTACCCATACATATGTTTTGCAAGTAAAAACAAACAAAAAAAACCAAGCAAAAAGAAAAAACAATGAAAAAATGATTATGATGATGATAAAATGTGTATGTGCCCCTTACAATGTGCCATATGATAAATTCTTTATACATAATATTTAATTGATTCTCACAATAATTTTGGAATGTAGATTCCAGTATTTATTCATTTTTATAGATGAAGACTTTGAGGGAACTGAGGATTTGAGTGATTTAAGTGATTTTTTCAGGGTCACACAGTTAGTATGGCTGCATTTTAATTCAGGTTTTTTTTGATTCTGGGCCCAGTACTCTATTTTATTATCTGATGGAAGCTTACCTCCTAGATGCTATCTCTTTTCACAAGTTTCTTGACATTGACCTCTCTTAGTTCCCTTACTACTCTATGACTACTATTTCTTTATTTCCTTTGCACAATCTTCTCCTAATACTTTCTAAGCAGTCATCAGGTTCTTTCAAAGGTCTGTCCTATGTCCTCTTCTCTTTTCTCTCTGTATTATATTTTTTGGTGATCTCATTAGTTTTTATTCTTTATCTTCTCTTAGTAGTTGATTCTCAGGTTTAAATATCTACCTTATTCTCTCTCCTAAAATTGAATTCACATCACCAATTCTCATTTGAATATCTTCAATGAATTTCATATAATCCATTAACAAGCACTTATTGAGTGCTTACTGTATTTCAGGGATGGGGATAATAGAAGTTAGAGGAGGGACTGATAAAGGGGAGGGTACATTGGAAAAGGCAGTGATCAGAAGTAAAACCCTTGTAAAAAGAAAAAGGGTAAAGGGGTTAAGAGGTGGGTAAATAAGTTAAAAAAGGCATGGAGGGAAATATACAGTTATTAAAACTATAAATGTGAATGGGGTGAACTCGCTCATAAAATGCAAGTGAATAGCAAAATAAATCTAGAATTCTACAATATATTGTTGACAAGAAACACATTTGCAGCAGAAAAATGCACAGAGGGTAAAAGTAAGGGACTGGAGAAGGACCTATTATGTTTTAGCTGACACAAAAAAAGCAGGAGTAGTAATCATAATCTCAAAAAAAGCAAAAGCAAAAATAGATATAATAAAAAGAGATAAGAAAGAAAACTACATCTTGCTAAAATCTACCATAGACAATGAAGTATATCAGTGCTAAGTATATATGCACCAAGTGGTGGAGCATAAAATACTTGAAAGAGAAATTAAACTATTACAAGAAGAAGTAGCAAAACTATAATATAGGGGATCTTAATTTTCCTATTCAGGTCAAGATAAAGCTAACTAAAAAAAATGAGAAATAAGTTAAGGAGGTGAATAGAATTTTTAAAAAAATACTAGATATGATAACCTTTTTAAAAAACTGAATGGAGATAGAAAAATATACTTTTATACAAAGAAATATATTTTTTTCCTCTACAGCACATGCTACTTAGACAAGAATTGACCTTATATTGGGGCATAAAAAGCTCATCATCAAATGCAGATATGTAGAAATTGTGAGTGCATGCTTTTATAATCATGATGCAATAAATTCATTAGGTGTAGAAAAGGGTCATGGAGAAAAGACCAAAAATTTATCTGAAGCTAATAATGCCATCCTGAATGAGTGAATCAAACAATAAAGCATAGACACAATAATTTCATCAGTGAGAATGACAATATGAGACAATATTTCAAAACTTATGGGATGCAGCCAAAGCTGTTGTTAGGGGAAATTTTATATTTCCAAATGCTTGTATGAATAAATTAGAGAAATAATTAATCAATAATATAGGCATGCAACTGAAAAAAACTATAAAAAGAACAACTTAAAACCCCCAATTAAATACCAAATTAGAAAATTTTAAAATCAATTA
>JAJPUD010019534.1:0-10895 GCA_023553655.1 Myrmecobius fasciatus | reverse complement strand
AAAATGAATGAATGAATGAATATATATATATATATATACATATATATGTATATACCACTTTATTCCATCTTTTAAAAAATAATTCTGTTAATTGTTCTTCTAGATATATTTTGATATTTTTTTCCTAGCTCTAGATATAATAAAAAGAGATAAGAAAGAAAACTACATCTTGCTAAAATCTACCATAGACAATGAAAAAAAAAACAAAGTCATCAATGACCTCCCTAAAGGAAAAAAAAAACTCTAGGGTTAAAAGGATTTATAAATTAGTTCTATCAAATATTTAAAGAAGAGTTAATTCCAATATTATATCAACCCTTTGGGGAAAAAAAAAACATAGGTGAAAGTGCCCTACTATATTCCTTTTAAGACATAAATATAGTGCTGACCCCTAGACTCAGAAGAGTCAAAACAGAAAAAGAAAATTATAATTTCCCTAATGAATATTGATGTCAAAATTAAATAATATATTAACAAAGAGATTACAGTAAATCACCATGAGGATGACATACTATAACTAAGTGGGATTCATAACAGAATTGCAAGGATGGTTTAATATTAGCAAAACAATCAATATAATTTATCATAATAATAATAAATCTAACAGAAAACATATGATTACCTCAATTTATACAGAAAAAGCTTTTGAGAAAAATATAATGACAAATCCTATTAGTAAAACTGGAGTATATGGAAATAAATGGAGTTGTCTTAAAATGCTGAGTAGTACCTATCTAAAGCCATCAGCAAGAATTTTTAGTAATAGGGATAATTTTTTAGCTTTCCCTATAAGGCCAGGGTCGTAAGAAGGACACACATTATCACAACTCTTATTCCATATTGCACTAGAAATATTAATTGTAACAATAAAAATTTAAAGAAATTAGAATAGGCAATGAATGAACAAAATTATCACTGTGTAGATATGATGCTATATTTAACAAACCCCTAGAAAACCTACTAAAAAAGCTACTTGAATTTATTAACAACTTTAACAAAATTGAAGGATACAAAATAAACCCACATAATTTATTAGCATTTCTATTTACTACCAAGACAATCCATCCCAAGGAAGAAAGAAAATTTCCATTTAAAATAACTGTAGACAATGTAAAGTACTTGGGAGTTTACCCACCAGGAAAAAGCCCAGGAACTATATTACCACAAGTGAAAAAAAAAAAAAAAAAAAAAAAGGCATTTTTTCATACATATAAAGTAAGATGTAAATAATTGGAAAAAATATTATTTGCCCATGAATAGGCCAACCCAATAAAAAATATCTGCCTAAGTCAATCTATTTATTCAATATTATTCAAATCAAATAGTTAAAATATTATACAGCTAGGAAAAAATATCATAACGTATCAAGAAGAACAAAAGCTGTAGAATATTAACAGAATTAATTTAAAAAAAAACTGAAAGTTGTCTAGCTGTACCAAATCTTATACTTGTACATAAAGTAGAAATCATCAAAATAATATGGTACTTGCTAAGAAATAGATTGAGGGATCAGTGGAATAGTTTAACAATCAATTATATGATAATGAATGACCCTGGTAATCTAAATAGATGAAACACCAAAAGATCCAAACTTTTAGTATAAAAAAATGTTATTTCACCAAAAGTCCTTGGAAAACTAGAAAACTTTTGCAGAAACTAGGTATAGACCAACATCTCACACAGTATACTAAGATAACTTCAAAATCTCATAAAATTTATAAACAAATTAAGAAAGCATAGATTAGTTTATGCATCAGATTTACAGATAAGGGAGGAATTTAGGATCAAAGTAGATATGGAGAGCATTACAAAATGTAAAACAGATAATTTTGATTGTACAAAATTTAAAATAATTTGCACTAAACAAATGTAACCAAAGTTATGACAACAGAAAACTGAAAATAATTGCCATGACTATCTTCATAGCTGCAACAAAACTAAGAATTTTAATATCAAATAAATCATTTCCTACTTCAACTTTCATAGATGATATTTTCAAACTAAATATTTTCAAAGTAGAATCAATTGCTTTTCTCCTCAAATTTATAGGTCTTTTGAACTTCCTTTTTCCTATTACTTCATCTCATCTCTTCTATCAATCATATTTTTCTAATCTCCTACTTTTGGATTACTTGCTTCCATTGCCACCTTTGCTATTTTAATGAATAAAGCAAAATAAATTAATAAAATCATGGTGATTTAGGTCCACTATACATTTGTTATTGTAAGCTCAATTGGGTCCTTTTTGAAGAAAAGTAATACTTTTATGATACCTCGAAATCGATTTGCTCAACTCATTTGATATTCCAAACTTTTTCATCTTCAAACTTCATGGAGTATTCCCTTCCCACTTCTTTACTGATAAGGGTTGTTTTTTTCACTTTTCATAGAATAAATGAAGCCACTTACTTAGTGTTCCCTCTCTCCTCTCTTGTTAATCTCAAATTACTCATGTTTCTCTCATCATACACTACTTCACTCCTATCTCACATGGAGATGTTCATCTTAATTGTTAAAGTAAACTACTTTACATATACCAAAAGATAGTGTCCTTTATCCCATCTCATCTTTTGGCTATATTTTCTAAATCAATACTTCTCTTTTGACTTGATTCTAAACCTTTGTTTTCTGAGATTAATCATGTAATTCAATTAAGACCAGTGTATTTAAAGTCACCAATATGTTTTTGTTGCCAAAAGTAATGATCTTTTCTGTTTTCATTCTTGCTCTCTCTTAAGCTTTTATCATTCATAATTGCTCTCTTCACCAGAACACTATTGATTCTGAGTTTTCATAACACTTCTCTCACCTGATAAGCTAGTTTGACTATTTTTCTTCTTATTTATTTATTTATTTTAGTTTTTATTTATTTTTTTTTTGCGGAGGTAATTGGGGTTAAGTGACTTGCCCAGGGTCACATAGTTAGGAAGTGTTAAGTGTCTGAGACCAGATTTGAACTTAGGTCCTCCTTACTTCAGGGCTGGTGCTCTACCCACTGTATCACCTAGCTGCCCCCTTCTTATTATTTATTATTCTTAATTTAATTTATTGATGGATCTTCCTTCAGGTCACATCCACATATTGCCTAGGCTGTGATCAAGATTGTCTTTTCTTTCCACAATATTTGGTTTGTTGATTTCATTTGATGCAAGTTTCAATTATTATCACTTTGTAGATGACTCCCAGATCTATATATCTAGTTCTAATTTCTATGCTGAATTCTAGACTCAATAACCACCTGCCTCTTGGACACATCAAACTGAATTCAAATAGGTCTCTCAAACTGAATATGTCCAAACCACAACTCATTATCTTTTCTTCCAAGTCTTCCTATCTTCTACCTTTCACTGTTATTTTTAAGGTATCACAATCTTGTCAGATATTTGAGCTAACAATCTAGTGTTATTTGGATTCCTCTATCACATTCATCATGAATATCTAATCTAATCCTAAATGTTTTTATTTCTTTGATCCTTCATAGCATCCCTTATGTACCTTCAATTATTTCCACTTCTAGAGCCAACATCCAGGCATGGATATTTATCACCTCACTCTTATAACACTGTAACTACCTGCTGGTGGGTATCCATTTTGTTTTGCAATCAAATATATTTTCCACTGAGTTACCTAAAACATAGATCAGACTATGTTCAATTCTCTATTGACCAAACTGCAAAAGCTTTATATAGCTTCCAGGATCAAACAGTTCTTTCCTACCTTTCTAGTCTGTTTAATCTTTACTTCCTCCCAGATATTCGGTAATTTAGGAACAGTGACCTAATTTTTATTGATCCTGACACTTCCATGCTTTTTCACCTGCTGTAACCTATAACTGGAATGCTTTCCCTTCTTATTGTCTCCTTTCTTCCTAGCTTGTTAAACACTCATCTGAAATCCCAACTTCTGCAGATCAGATATCTTTCCTGGTCCATCCACCGTCATTACTAGTGACTTCCCCTCTGAGATTAACTTCTATATATAATGATTATATCTTGTATGTCCATAATTACTTGCATATCATCTTTCCTAGTAGAACTTAATATTCTTAAAGAAAGGGATTATGCTTTTATCATGTCATTTTCCCCCTACTATATACCTAGAGTATAGCACAGTGTTAGGCAAATAATAGTAAATGTTTGAGATTGACTAAACTTCTTTTCTTATGTCTTATCTCTGAGCACTTTATGATTATTTCCTCCTTCTTTCCCTCTCTATCTCTCTGTCACTGTCTCTGTTTCTGTGTCTCTCTTTCTTGTTCTGTGTCTTGTCTTTCTCTTTGTGTCTCTCTCTGTCTCTCTTTCACACTTCTTTCTGTCTGTCTCTGTCTCTATCTATCTCTGTTTCTTCCCCTCTCTATGTCTCTGTGTGTGTGTGTCTGTCTCCTTCACTCTTTCTGTCACTTTCTTTGTTTCTTTCTTCTGTCTCTTTGTGTCTTTGTCTACCTGTCTGGAATTCATTTATCAAACTTCCCCAAATATCTTGGATGAACAGAGGATTGAAACATGGAGGAGGAGTGAACTTTTTAATAACCATGGAGAGTAAATAACTCCACCCTTTCCTCATCTCAATGCTGGGACAAAGAAAAACCTCAGTCACTCTGCCTTGTGTACCAGAGGGATTTCATGGAACTATTTCCATTATAAGATATTATAATATCTTCAAGGCTAATACTTTTATAAGAAATCAGAAATTACTTTAGCTTTAGGCATAAATGTTAGATTTCATTGTATAGGGAAATGGTCAATATTTTAGCAACAGTCCCTTTGGTTTCTGAGGCAATAAAATGTATAGTCAGTAATTCTTTTATTTTTACTTGCCTTCAGCTCTTCTTGTTTCAGAAACTCAAATACAACTGTTTTCTAAAAATTCTATAAATGATTTAGACCCAAACCTAGATGTCAATTCATGAATAGCTAGAATTTACACAAGGATTTAATGTTTATGAAGCACACTACATACAATATTTCCTCTGTGGTAAAGCTGGCCCACAAACTGAATTGGTCAGTTGGAAAATGTCCTCACTCCTTCCCTTCCTTCCTTCCTTCCTTCCTTCCTTCCTTCCTTCCTTCCTTCGTTCCTTCCTTCCTTCCTTCCTTCCTTCCTTCCTTCCTTCCTTCCTTCCTTCTTCCTTCCTTCTCTTTCCTCCCTCCGTCCACATAGGGTATCATAATATCCTTAACTTCAAATGATCTTAAAATATATTTTTCTTTTCTTTTGCACCTTTGAACTCTCTCAAAATATCTTAGATTTTACTGTCTAGATATCTTTATAACCATGGCTTAAACCAAAACAATCTCATTCTCACAGATTGGCCACCAATAGATCCCAGGCCAAGACCCAATTGACCATTGTTTGGGTATTGATTGACTTAGATTAAAAAGTAAATAGTAATCTTTTCTGCTTTGATAGGAAACCCTGAGTCTTCCCTCCCAGATTCACTTATTCACTTATTTAGATTATTTTTGAACTAGTTCAAAGAGGAGAATCTTTCTCTCAATTGTTACCTTGCCTTAATCACCGAACAGTCAAATTGAAGCCTGTTGAAGATCTTAGCTTAAAAAGCCAAAGTCTTCCATTTCATCCAGGGCAGTTTCCCGTTATCCTGATCTATGTCTAGCCATATCCAGATGTCGCTGGAGGGGAAAATGACAGCTCTTCCTTGCTTAAATCTAATGCCATGCCATGGCATCACCTCCCTACTGTCTTAATCCTCTTCAAGAATGAAGGACAAACAATAATCACAGAAACTCCTGTACTCTATGGCTTAGGAATATTGATTTGCAAGCTGTTTCTCAAACAAGACATTCTTTTCCTTGACTATATTTCCTCTGGCTGTCTCCCATACCTACAATGTTGTCCCTCATCAGCTCTGCCTCCTACTCCCCTAAGTTTCTGCAAGTTACAGTTAAAATCCTGACTGTACATAAGCCTTTCTTGATCCCTGTTAATTCTAGAGACATCCCTTATTTATCCCCAGTTCTGTTTATCCTATATAGAATTTGTACATAAGTGATTACATGTTATTTCCCCCATTAGATTTTAATTTTCTTGAGAATAGGAACTGACTTTTGCCTTTCTTTATATTACCAGGACTTAGTATAGTGATTGGTCTATAGGAAACACTTAAAGAGTATTTTTAACAGACTACTGACTGAGGCAGTTACTACAGGAATTATTGCCTTTTTTTCAAAGAAGACAAAATTATGTCTCATGAATGAAGCATATACCTATGAATACTAATCAAAATCACATAGTTCTTGGATTGCTGTGATGATCAGAAGAATTAATGTATGTAATGTGCTTGACAAACATAAAATCCCTATGTAAATACTATCTATCCATGAACTAACTTATAAGCTTGGAAACAAATAATTTACAATATATTTTTAGAAAGCATCAGAAGTGGAATTATAACCCATGATTTTCCTAAATGTTTTGTGGCAGAATTTCACCATATTTTAACTCTCACAAAAGCAGACCAAAGGAGATAGCAATGGGAATCATAGTGAAGTGTGAGGAAGAAATACTTGATCTAGATAGTAAGGTAGAAGTCTGGGTATCTAGATTATACATGTGGTTGAATTGTAATGGCCAATTCTTTGGTTACAGTAGAATAGTCATTATTTTAATACTCCAGGGAATCTCTGTGAGCACTCTTCCCAACTAATCAATTCAGTCCAACTCAATCCAATCCAATTCAGTGTTTCCATTTAAGAAGCATTTTCTTGGCATGTACAGTATGAAAGCATTGTTCTAGGTACTGGGAATTCACAGGCAAAAATGAAACAGTAGTCTACTCTTTTTGCCTCAAAGAAGGTAAAAACTTATGATATTTTCTATTTTCACCTTGAAATATTGCCAATGAAGAATTGTTCATGATTTTTTGTTTGTTTGTTTTTGTTTTTGTTTTCGAGTAAAAATAGTTTCTATGGCAGGATTTGGTAATCCATTTGTATTTAGTTGCTAACTTTAGGCCTAGTTCACAGCAGATATTTAAGATGTTGAATAAATAGATGAAAGATTTAATTCCCATCTGAATGACTAGAAGCTCTTCTGAAACTTCTGAAACAGTTTTCTACAATATAGTTAATTTATACGACAAAAGTCAAATAATTTCACAGAGCAGACCATCAAAGAATTTCATACAGTTGGGCACAGAACCTATATGAGGTCTGGGAAAGAAGACTGCTGGTTAGTTTTTGACTGTGAATTTCCTTTAAACAGCAAAGGAAAGTTTTGGGCATAAATTGCTTCCTTCTTATCTAATTTTCTAGAATGATTTCCACAAATTATGGCATTCCAAATCAGACAGTTCAGATATTCTATCTGATATGGAATGCCATATTTTATAATAGAATTATACCTTTACGCAAAAGGGTTAGCCCTTGAAAGGAACTACCTGAATATTTGTATAATCTGTTTTCCAGAAATCTTTGTATAATCTCTTTTCCAGAAATCATTTCAACATTGTGAAAGAGTATCTTCTAGCTATATTTTTAAAAAGTGGAGATTAGAAGTAAATACTCAGGCCTCTAGTGTTTCAAGAGATAGAGTACCAGGCTTGGAGTATGGAATACATGAATTCAAATCTCGTTTCATACACTAATTATCTATATGACTTTGAACAATTCAATTAATCTCTATTTATCTTAGCTTTTTCATCTTCAAAATAGAGATTATAATAGTTCCCCCCTTCAGATGGTTGTTGTGAAGAAAAAGTAAAATAATATTTGTAAATCTCATAGCATAATGGCTGTTAGATAGGAAGCAATATGTGAGTGCTAGCTATTGTTATTCTACTTTTGGAGGGAAGCAGTAGTACTTTGTACTAAAAATATAAGACTGATATCCAAATTTATTTAGTAAGTTTGACATCAGGGGAACACATAAAGGAATTAGGTAGCAGCCTGCAAGGAATATTTAGAGACATCATACAAATTCTTAGTGGTGAAAACAAAATACTACCACTGATTTACCATACACTTAAATTTCCCAGGATCAGTTATCCAGTTCAGTTCAGATAAGTTTGGATTGTCAGTTTAATTCAATTCAATTCAGCTAAAGAGCTGGAAAGGTTAAGTCATTCAGGACTTGGTTTCTAGATTTAATGCAAGGCATGTTTGAGCCTCCTAACTTTTGTACCCAGTTTAAATCCCCAGTGTTCACTTGTTAATTACACCTTTATGTATAAGAAATATGAGATAGTATTGTAGATCACAGAAGGGTCTTTTTTGTATTGCTTCCTTCATTCACCTTCGAGACAACATTTCTTCTCTGACTTTAATTGGATGGTTAAATGGAGAATCTCTTCTCTTATAGCAACATTTTTAATCCTTCTTTCTCAGTTTCTTTACGTAAAAATGTGTTCACCAAACCTCCATAACTCTAATGTCTTTGTGTAGAATTAGTAATGGAATATAGATTAGAGGGAGAAACGTGTTAATATCTTTTGGCCTCAGGAGGATTCTTTAACCTGGACATTTATGTCTTTTTCCAGTGAATTGTTTTAGCTCCAGTGTGAGCTTTTCTAAAATAGGCCAAATCCAAATTTGTTTACTTAAGCAATCTCCTGTGATTTTTTTCCTTCCTAAAGTTACACCCTATGAAAAATTGTACTGACAAGACAACAGCAATTTGGCATCCTGTTTTGGCATTTTGAAATGACTGAAGTTAAAGACTGCTTAGTAGACATGAATGAATGGAACCTTCTGCCTTATGAGTGAAAATTATGATTTCAAAAAGTCAATGCTGAGAAATTTGAGGCATTTTACTAAAAATTCCAGGAACCCAATGGCTTCTGGCTAATATGTAAGTCATAGGGAAGAAATCTGCCATTTGTAGAGCCAACTGGTAAATCCTTTTAATGACCTAAGGACAATAGTTCAAGGCATTTCTCTTAACTAAATATAAGGAATACCAATAAGCAAGAAAAACAAGGTACCCAGAATCTTTTTTTTTTTATTGTTTTATTTCTTTTGAAAGGATCATAGTTTTAAAGATAGAGTAGAAAAGGACTTCAGGATAATTTAATCTAAACCTTTCATTTTACACTTTAAGGCAAAGCAAGTCCAAGTAGTTTAAATGATTTGTCCAAGTCTACACAGGGAGTCAATAGCTGAGATGGGATTTGGACTCAGATTCCCTATGTGCAAAGACAGCATTAATTCCACTGGAACAACATACCACTTTTACTTTTTTTTTCTCTCTAAACACCAGATTCTGGTGGTTCATGACTCTGTGTGGGGTCTTGTAACTGAATAGGAGGCTCATGAAATTATAATTTAATATCAGTACATGCTTGACTTGTATGCCTGCTTTCTATACTTATATACCAAGGATCACATTTTAAAAAATTTCTCAGGCACATAAAGGTTTCAAATGACAAAAAGTTTAAGAAGCCCTGATCTAGACTGCTCTTAGCAAATGAAAGTATTGTATCTGTTCTGTCTCTGTCTCTCTCTCTGACTCTCTCTCTTTCTCTCTCTCTCTGTATGTGTATCTGTATTTCTCCGTGTCTCTGTCTCTGCCTCTCTCTGTTTATGTCTCTCTCCTCCTCCTCCATTTTTTTCTTCCCCTTTTCTCCTCTATTACTTTCAAACATAATTTCTATATAACGCTCTATTTTACTCTCTTTCCTCTCTTCCATATTGCTTTGTTTCTCTCTCTGTGTCCACTCATTTATTTCTATTCTATTTAGTAAACTTCAAAATTCTAAGCTTCTTTCAAGGTTGAACGAAAATGTTTTCACTCAAGACAAGTTCCAGTTCATATTTTGCATTTTCACAATGAGTCAATATGAGAAGGTATTCCTTTTGAATTTTCATACTATTCATTTAAATGGCATCAGTTGTTAGGTTTGGGCAATGGATCAGAGAATTTGATCATTTATTTTACCTGTTAAATATTTAAGAACTAAAACACAAGGATTATTTTCAGTCTCTTCTCCATCCTTATTAAAATGTGTTTCAATGTTACAATAAAATGTCCAATTTGTAATGTCCATAATTGAATATATCAACTCATATGTCTTCTGATCGAAGTTATATATATATGACATGGATAGAGAATACTATACTTGATGTCAAGGAAAAAAAAACAGGCTTAAATCTTGTCAAAATTTGTATTAGCCATATAACTATGAGCAAATCATTCATCAATCTCGATTTTCATTTGTAAAATATTGGTATTATTACCTGTAGTACTTATTTTATTAATTAATTACATTAAATTAATTAATTCAAGTCTATAGTAGTGCATTGTTGAGAGATAAATAGCTTGTTGTGAAGATGGTATTTGAAAATGAGAGTTGGATCTCTATGCCATTGCTTAAATGTGGAATTGATAAGTTCCTATTGGGGGATATGTATTTAAATGGTAACACCAATATTCTTCCAACCACTTCAATTCATTCCACCACATATTTTTAATCAATTTTCTGGTTTTCTTGATTCAACCTTCATGAAATTTTGCAAATCCACTTCAATTTCTCCATTCAACTACTATTCTAATTTTGATCCTCATCTCTCACCTAGCTTTTTTTTATTTTATTTTTTTTTAAATTTTATTTGCATAACATATGAGTGGGTAATTCTTCAACAATAACCCTTACATAGCTTTCCATTACAAATTTTTTCCCCCAACTCCCCACCCCTCCCCTAGATGGCAGGATATCCACTACATGTTAATTATGCTAAAATATTGGCAAATCGAATATATGTATACATATTTCCAAACATCATTGTTGTGCAAGACAAATCTTATCTACACCAACAATATATCAGATAAAGAAAACACAATGTAAGCAAACATGAATCAAGGAGTATGAGAATGTTATGTTGTGGTCCACATTTCACATTCCTCTCTCTGGGTGTATATGGCTTTCTTCAGTGAACAAT